>JAODAL010084202.1:0-11001 GCA_025379985.1 Phyllomedusa bahiana
AAACCCCCAAACAATGCATTTCGGGGTCGCCATGACCCTTCATTGGGTCAATCCCAAAAGGACTAGTCCGTTTTGTATAGATTATTTTGGAAACTGTTAAATTTACAAGAACACAAAGTGATTATATGAACCTAGTCCTTAAGCTGATGTCAGTAGAATTGATTATTAAAGGGGTTGCTCACCATTTTGCATGACAAAGCCAAAAGCAGATTCTGATTCATGCTTCCTGGTCAGGCTGTGGGTGGTTCTATAGCAGTGATTAGCATATCAGCTTCATATACATAGCTCTTCTACTTGCACTGACATGAGAGCAGCAGATCTTATCTACAATGCCAAGAGCTTCAGAGCTCAAAAGTAAACAAGTAACTAGTCTCCTTTGTTTGGTAGAGATAACATACTCTGTTTTCAAGCTACTGGCGTCCTGTTTGGACATCACTTCCTGCTCTCAGATAAGACAAAGAAAGGGAGAGCAGGACGGTAATTAGAGAAACCTATGTGCACTCGCAGCAGATAAAATCTCTTATCTGCTCAACAAAGCAAATATATTTGTAAAAAGTCTTCATTTACCGTTCTCTACATGTTGAAAGATAATCTTTGTAGCAAGACAACCCCTCTAGTTGGGCTTACACGACACAGATGTGGAGAAGATACGTATGAAGTGTAGTGGGCACTACTTGTAGGGAGCCGTATCCTGCTGCAGCTAAATTTGTAAGCCTGGAAGTGGGGGAAGCCCTTCCAGCCTCCAGCTGTGAATTAATATTGCTGTGAGTTTCATCAGCGAGGCTGAGAATCTCAGACAATGAAGGTTTAGTCAGCTGGCAGGAGAATCACACAACCCCCTACAATTCTGGATGCTCGCCCATTGCCTCCACTTGTTCAGTAAGGATGCTCTGCAGCTGGAGAAGGTACAGACACAAGCAGCTAAAAGGATAGGGGGCATGAAGGACCTTAGTTATAAAGATTAAAAGAATTAAACTTAGCCTTGATGTAAGACGTCTAATGGGAGACAAGACTAGTTTGCATAAGTATATAAATGGCCCCTACAAAAAATATCATGAAAAATCCTAAAAAAACGATAAGGTGCTGCTTCCTACTTCTGGACAAAGAAAGGAGGCGACAAGCCTTTTCTACCATAAGAACTGGGAATTTGTAGAATAGCCGTCTGTTGGATATTATATATACTCTGTGTCCAGCCAAAGGATTAAAGTCTGCTGAAAGACAGGCTGGAGTCTAAGGGCTTGTTCACACGGCGTTTTAACTCCGTGTTACAAGCGCTTTTTAGATCCGTCTCTGGGACCAACAGGACGGACCCAGAGGCGGATAGAAACAATTAGCATTGAGATTGTCACTGTGGGCTATGAGGAACACGCAGCGGCGTTCACACGAGAGATCGCCGCTGCGTGTTTCCCTCCTGCCTGCCGGCTCCGTCTTTGAAAAAATTGCATGTCAATTCTTTGATCGGGTCCGTTAAAGCGGGAAACCCCGGGGGAGGAGGGGGAACACGCAGCGGTGATTTTCTGTTTTGAACGCCGCCCCGGGGGTGGTTTCCCCTTTTAACCCCAGTGATAAAAATCAATGATAATTGTTTCTATCCCCCTCGGGTCCCTCCTGTCGGTCCCAAGGGCGGAAACAAAAGCGCTTGCCAAAACCGGGAGTTTTTAAAAGCCTTGGGGGTGGGAAAAAGCCCTAAATGACCGTAAATTGTGCTTCCCCCCCCACCTTTGTAAAAAACCTTTTTTGATGGAAAAAAAAACAATGGAACTGCCCAAACTGTTTGGAAGACAACTTGTTAAGGGGGAGTACCATCATCTTTGGAAAAAGGGGAGGACATCTGAATAACCAAAAACCCCCCCCTCTTCAGGGGGGGTGTAATTGATGATTTAAAAAGGTCTGTGGTTTTATACCCCCCCCGGCAAATTTACCCGGCCCAAAAAGGTGCTGAAACCCTTTTGGGCAAGAAAGCCCTATGGAAAAAATTCCTCTTTTCAATGATTTAGTAGGGCTGTAATTAAATCGGGCTGATTTGGGTTTTTTAAAGGGGTTTTGCCATGATTAAGGGTTTAGTGGGGTCCCCCAAAATTTGGGGATTTAACCCCTTTTTTTAAATATATGGTTTATTAAAAAAAAAGGTTTTAAAGGGCCCTTTAAAGCTACAGCTTTTTTCCAATGCCTTTGTTACCTGACAGGGTTTTCATTAGACAGGACCCGGAGTGTTTTGGCCGGGATCTGTCTGCACTTCTTATTGTGACAGGGAAACTGAACGAATCTGCAAGGGATTTGGGGGAAAAACCTTCCTTTTATAAAAAGAAATCCATGGTTCAAATGTAATTTTTTGTGAAAATTTGTGCGCTCCCTGGCACTGCTTGTCTTGCTCAGACCCTCCCTCCTCCCCGTTTAGTTTTCGGAGATAAATTTTGTCCCTGTCAGAAAAAGGAAAGGGGGAACTGACTTCTTGGCAAAAACCCCTTTAAGGAGCTTTTGTAGGGTGTTCCGGGGATGGGCAATGGATAGGCATTGTGTGGGTGTGTCTGGTTTAAAAAAAGATGGGAAAAAGGTTGAAACGCTTTCCCCAAATCATCCTTCCTGCTACCCTCTCTCTTCCCCGCCCCCTTAGATGCTGGGGCCCCCCTTTTGTATCTTATTTTATTATCCTTTGAAATAAAAACCCCTTTAAAGATCCGTTGTTAAGGCACTTAAAAACCAGACAGATTCTACCGGCCTCGGGCCGGCCACAGCGAAACAGGTGGGGTTTTTAAAAAGAGGCTTAGAGAATTCTTCTAACTCAAGTTTACCGTTATGTGGACACAGGAATTTTTAGGACAGTTTGGTTCTTGTTAATGGTTTCCCTAGTTTCTGGATCAATGGGGAAGAAAATTTTCCAAAAATTTACCTTAAACCCCTTTCCTTTTTCGCACATTTTCTCCCCACTATTTAAATTGATGGACATTTTCTTTTTTCAACTGTACTAACAGCCAGGTAAGTTTGGGACCTGTTTTAAGCTTCTTTCATTTTCCGTTTGTGCCCGGTCTTCATCTGCAAAAATCTCCCTCAGGAAGGATTTTTTTTTCCCTCACAAGATATTCCAGTCTCCCCCTTTTCTTAGGGAAGAAAAAAAGGAATTCGACTTCCACCCCCGACCCCCTTGAGCAACGGTGCCCCACTTTGTCCCTCCCCGGTGCCTTGTCCTCCTCCGCATCGTGTCAACCCAAAGTGCGGTCTGCGCCTCTTATTCATTTCGTGGCCCCCCTTTGCACTGTGGGGTGTGCTTTTAAAATTTCAGGGCCCCCACCTTTCCGGGCATGTGCATCATCTCATTTTCGTATTACTGTCCCCCCCTTGTAGTGCAGAGCCCTTGGTCTTTCTGTGCCCCTTGCCCCTCTTTTGAGCAGATTTCGGGGCATACCTTTTCGGGGCACTGGAATCATCATATCACCCCCCCCCCCCCCCCCCCCCCCCCCCCCCCCCCCCCCCCCCCAGTTTCACTGTCCATCTTGCGCAGCCTCCTTGGTCATTTTTTGCCCCCCTCTCACCTCATTTAAAATACTTCGGGCCCTTTTCCTTCTTGACACATCTCATCTTTCTGTATTACGTCCCTTGTAGTGCAGCAGCTTCTTGGTCTTTTTGTGCCCACCTCTGAACCCTCATTTTTTAAAACAGTATCTTCAGGAGCCCCCTACCTTCTCGGACCAAATGATGTTTACCAAACATCATTTTTACATCAGTATCAATGTCCCCTTGTAGGGGCAGCAGCCTCCCCCTTGGGGCTTCTGTGCCCCCCTCTGGGACCAAACATTGTAAGCAGTTTCTTTTAGGAAACCCCTCCTTCTAAAGGGGAATGTTGATTTATCTTTATCTTTATCATCTGTTCCTTTTCCGCTTGTTTGTGCAGCCCGCTTCCCTTTGGGCTTTTTTTTGGGGCAACCTTTTGCCCCTATCCCGTTTTTAGTGGTTTCTTCAGGTTTTCCCTAAATTTTTTTTAGACGTTGAAGCTTTTCATCCCTCCCACATTGTATCTTTCCCCAAAAGTAGTGCAGCCCGCCTACTTCGGACTTCCTTTTAAAATCAATTTCAGGGCCCTCTTGTCCCTTTTTTTTCCCTCAGTTGGGGTTTCCCCGGTTAACATTTGACCCCCCGGGATCTGGTCATCATTCATCCCAAAAAATTTATGTCCAATTTTTACAAAAATGATACCTTTTTGGACACTCTCTGGAAAGGGGGTCTTGGGGGCCCAAAGGGGTCCCCGCTCTGTTTGGGGACATCGGTAAATTTTATCCACTTTTGTTTTCACGTCTAGGTTTGAATACATCATTTGTCTCCTTCAAATTTGCCCCCCTTTGAGGATTAGGTTTGGATTCCTTATTTTGTGGAAAAATCTTCCTCTAAAATCGGTGTCACTGTCCAGGGTGGAATCCTTCCTTGTTTCTTTTGGGGGTTTCCCCTGGAAAAACCCGTTCAGCCTTGCTCTCTTTTTGGTTTGGGTAAAGGTTTTAAAAAACCCTCATCGGTTTTTCGCTGGGCAATAAAAGGGGGTTTCCCCGCAGCTCCTTCAGTTTTAATGGGTTTAAACCCCCCCCTTTTTCTTTACTTCATTAATTTTCCCTCTTAGATTTTTTTGATCGCTCTGGGGCACCTTCCAAATCAGTATCGCTGTCTGAGTTACCTTTCACTTTTGCAGCACGGTTTCAATTTAATCTTTTTCGATATCTCGGTATCGCAGTTGAGGGGTTTGGGGCCGGCTCCAAGTGGAAACCTGTGTTATGTTTCCCCTCGTCAGCTCAGTGTCGCTGTCATTGGGGAAAAGAGGCCCAAACTGCCCCTGGCATCTACTTTTCCCTTCTTTGTTTTCTGTTTGGTTGGAGGTCTCCCTGTATTACCCATGTCGGGGGTGTGCCCCTTTTTGAATACGGGGTTTCAGTAAAAAGCAAATTGTCTTTTTTTGGGTTGTGTGTGTGCTGTTTTAAAAGGCATCTCGTTTGTATTCATTTTCACAAGGTGTTCCTGGCACCCCTCGCCCCTGGGGGGACGCCCCCTTTGTTTTCCCTAAACCAGGACTTCAATTTCGTGAGGGCTTCGTGGTTGTTCATTTGAGGATCCTCTCACCTCTTCCCTTTTCCCTTCAGCTCTCATCTCCGTTTGAAATAAAACAAAAGGTTAGACGTGCTACCACCAGCGTTGACCCCACCCCCTGCTCTTTTTGGTTTCTTTCCCCGTCAGTGGTTCCTTATCCCAAATTTTCCTTGACTTCTGTATTTGATGGTTCTGGATTCTTTTCTTTATTCCTGCAGGCAATGTTTTTCCCATCGTGTGTAGACTGATCTTTAAAGAGCTAAGGGGGGTTGTAGAGATGTTCTGTGGAAGGACAAAGGAGTTTTTCTTGATTATTGTGTCACTATGCACTGTAGATTTAGTAAAGGGAAAAGCGTGATTTTGATGTCGAGGTGTCTTCTCCTAATCACAAAAGAAAAAAATTCATTTGTTGTTATAAAATCTTATTTCTCTCGTCCCAAAAGCTGAAAGCGTTTGCTACCAACACCCCAAGAAACTTTTAAAAAGTGTTTATACAAACAGAATCCCTTCCTAGGCCGGTTTTGAAAGGTTTTGAGTGGCCTCAGCGAGCGGAAAAGATGGCCGCCTTGCGATGCTTCCCCTCCTGTTTTTTTCAATAGGGTTCGAATATAGCGGAAGCACACTCATTTGGCTAAATTAAGAATACCATAGAAAAAAAAAAAAAAGGGGAAGAATTGCGCAAGTAATCTACGAGCTTTTCCCCCCCGAAAGAGATTTGCTTTGTGGCAAATCTCCTTTAAAGGGAACCTGTCACATAGTTTTTGCCTCCCTTGTGAGGGCAAAAAAGTAGGTCAGCCTGCTGTTTCCAGCGTGTGCCCCTTATTCTGAAAGATGCGGAGTTTTGAGATTTAATGCTCAAATCTTATTATGGCTGGTTTACCCCCGCCCCCCAAAGGGCTAGACCCGCCCACTGCCGTTATTCATTGTTTCCCCTTTTAAAAAAGTATTAGGTTCATCGTTGAGGTGGGCGGGCTGCCTCAGGGGGGCGGGGTTTTGAAAAAACCTGATCTTTATTACTCTTTTCTGGCTGAAAAATTTCAGATTTGAGCATTAAATATAAAACCTACAGCATTTACAGAATAAGGAACCCCGACTGGAAACAGAGGTCTGTCACTAGGATGTGCTGCCCCTGCAAGGGGGGCATAAACTTGTGAAGGTTCTCTTTAAAGTGGTTATCTACTAAAAAAATTAGCTTGTCCATGTAGGGACAGGTAACTTTAAATGGTTTTCCCAGAAAAATGCTGTTTTTTTCCCCCTTTTTGAGGAGATAGGCAGTAAAATTTTTTTTTTGGAGATGTTATCTCTAATTACATATTTACTTTGAGCTCTGAAGCTCTTGCACTAAAAAAAAAATTCCCCTGCTCTACGTCAGTGCATTTAAAACGCTGGATTGAGCTGAAATGGCAATTACTGCTACGAACCCCCCCACAGCTTACCGGAAAGGAGAGGAAGCAACAGTCTAAAACAGCATGGGGGAAAACCCCTTTAAAGCAGTTGTCTGTGTTATTAAACCCCAGGGGGAAAAAAAGAGGGAAACCCTGTAGTGTAATTTTTGGGGAAAATTCACAGGGTTTGCCCAAACAGTATTTTTGTTGTTCTGGATAAGTATTATTCTTGCGAAAAAAAAACAAGAAAAATATTATTTCAAAAAACCATGCCCATTCTCTCCAGAAAAAAAAAATGTGCTTAGTAAATAAGCAAAACAGTAGGAAGGGGGGTTTCTTTTTGGTACTGACGCCATATCTCTTTTGCCTGCCTCTTCCCTGTTTTTGTAATAGATAACGAGAGATTTTTCCTGCCCCTGCACGCAATTAGAGACTTCCCAGAGAGGAAGATTTGCTCGGGGAGAAACATAATTTTAAAGGGGGGTTCCTACCATGACTTTGATGGGATATCCCTCAAGTCTGATAAAGGAAAAACCCGAACCCATTGGGGAACAGGCCCCCCCAAGGTTAGCTCAGAATGGAGGCCGGTCAAGTTTGCACAAAGACTCTCCAATTTTTCTTGGGGGTTCCCCCGACAGTCGAAAACACCGCTCACATGTACTGGAAAAAAACCCATAGAAAGAATGGATAGTCATTTGAGCCCATACCCCGTTTCCCTGAAAAAAAAAGACAGTGTCTTATATTAATTTTTTCTCCGAAAGAGGAGCTATGTTTTATTTTCAGGGGATGTCTTTTTTTTTTCAATGAAGAATTCATTTTTATTGCTGAAAGAAAAAAAAAATGAACTTTATACTGTATATACTATACAAAATATAGGGCTGTAAACTACAGTACAGTATTGGCTCACCACATGCCGGGGGGCAGTATTGTACAGCGGCGATCTCCCACAGAAATTCCCTTTTCCATTGTACAGCAGGAAGGAATTGCGCTTCTGGCACCAGAGGGAGCTCATTACAGCAGAATGCACAGCAGGGACAGGTGTACTGTCATGGCTGTAAAAGGGAAACAGCGGTGACCCCACAGGTGACAGTCTTCATGAGTTTCCCTGAATGCAGTGCTCTAAAAACAGATATGAAGGTGGGGGGATCCAGCTGCCGTGTGTTTTTGTTCAGGCTGCTTTCAAAAAAAAAACTTTATATGTCTTATTTTTTTTGGGGGGGGTCCCTTTTATTGGGGAAATATAAAATTCTATAAAAAACAGAGGATTTAAACCAAAACCCAAAATATCACTGCAAATTATAATCCCTGTTAAAACATAACTTTTACAAATATCTAAAATTTTACAATAAAAACCCCCCATATATTTCCACTAATACCCTAATGATACAGCATTCTGTGACTTCCCCAGTGGGTATTCGCCCCGAAAAGGGCGGGGGTCCGCTTTTTGACAGACCAATATACTATATGCGTGTATAAAAAACCCTTTCACCCCACTATCCCGAGCTTTTTCCCCAGTAAATTTTAGGGTTCATAGGGATTAAAAACTTCCGCTGTGGAATAAGAGTACGTTAATCAAGCCATATACAATGTCTTCAAAATTTCCCTCCTATTCAAAATAGATAGGGGACTGATTTTAGCTTAGTGCTGTCGGTTAAGATGATATCCCCGCAGCCTTTGGTATGTGGACCCAGGTAAGAGGGATACAGAGCAAAATCATCCCCCGTTCCCTTAAAAAATCCCTTAAATGCCCCCTAAAAATGTTAACAATCAAGCCCAAAAACATTCCCAAATTGGTGTGTGTTATTTTTATCCCTATTGGGGGTTTCCCTATGTGTGTGTGGGTACCCCCACTATCTTATTTTTCCCCCGGGTTCCGGATACTGAACTGCGCATGTCCGGAAGGGAAATGCTTTGTCATTTCGGTTGGTGCCCCCCGGGAAACGATGCTGGATGTCTGAAGCGGCCCAGCCATGCGGCGCCCGGCGTTCTAAATGCTGCACTGGAAATGTTGGAAGATACATGTCACTTCCGGTTTTAGTGCTACCGGGATAATCCTGTGCTTATTTAAATACGTTTGGTCTTGCGTGAAACTCAAATGCGCACCTGACCAATATATCCCTAAGCTACGCCGGGGCGCATGGTTGGCCGGCTTTTCGACATGGCAGCTCGTTCCCCCCCCCCCCCTTCCCCCCCCCCCCCCCCCCATTATAAAAAAACCCCCCTCCCCCCCCCCCCCCCCCCCCCCCCCCCCCCCCCCCCCCCCCCCCCCCCCCCCCCCCCCCCCCCCCCCCCCCCCCCCCCCAATAGGCATAAACTAACACACACAATTCGGAAGTGTTAGGGGGTTGATTGTTATATTTTGGGGGGGTATTAAAGGGTATTTAAGGGAAGCGGAGATGATTTGCTCTGTATCCCTCTTACCCTGGGTGCCAGCATCCAAAGGAGCTGCGGGGATTATATTTTTTATCCGGGCAGATTTCTAAGTATCAGTCTCCCTATCTATTTTAAATGGAGGTATCACTCAGGGCCCCATTTTTTTGGTACACCTGTCCAATGCTGTTAAATTAATTTTTAATCAGCCAATCACAGGGGCGGCAATCAGTGATTTAGGTTAGCCCAGGTCAAGACAATCTCTGCGTTAAAAAACGGCATCAGTAGGGGGAAAAGAAAGGTGTTTTTGAGTGCCTTTTTGAACTTTGGCATGGTTGTTGGTCCGAAGGGCGGGTTTTGAGTATTTCAAAAACTGTGATTCCCCTGGGTTTTTCACGCACAACATTCTGGGGTTTTAAAGGAATGGCCCCGAAAAAAAAAAACTCCAGTGAGCGGCAGTCCTGCGGGCGGAAATGCCTTGTTTATGCCAGAGGTCAAAAGGGGAATGGGCAGACTGGTTCGAGCTGATAGAAAAGGAACAGTGCTCAATGCCCCCCGTTTACAACCCAAAGGGAGGCAGAAGAGATCTCTGAAAAGCACAGTACGGCGAACTTGAGGCAGATGGGCTAAGCAGCAGAAGACCACACCGGGTGCCACTCCTTTCAGCTAAAAAAACAGGAAACTGAGGTCCAATTTGCCCAAAACTCATCGAAATTGGACAGTAGAAGTTTTGGGAAAAAAGTTCTGGGTTTATGAGTCTCGATTTTGCTGGGCATTCGGATGGTGGGTCGAAATTGGGGTCAACAACTGAAGCATGATCCCTCCTCCTTTTATAACGGTTCAGGCGTTGGTGGTGGGTTTTCATTTGGGGTGGGGAATATTTTTTTGGCAATCTTTGGGGTCCTTTGGACCAATTGAGCATCGTTTGCAACACCTTGTGGAAACTTTGCCGAAGATTTGGGCGTTTAAGGCAAAAGAGGGTCCAACCCCGTTACTAGCATGGTTCCCCCAAATTAAAGTGGCGGTGGTGTATGTGTTGAGAATGTTGTATATGCGTTGTATATAGGTATCTTTTTTCCCCAGCGAGAGGAGTTTTTGAATCCCCCTGATGAACCCTAAAATTTTTGGGGGAAAAAGCGTCGGGTAGCTGGGGGTGAAGGTTTTTATAACCCCATATGTGTATTGTCTGCAAAAAAGGGAGCCGCCCTTTTTGGGGCGAATACTCCATGACGGATAGTCACGTTGCTGTATATTGGTATTTTGTGGAAATTGTGGGGGTTTAATTGTATAATTTTAGATAGTTTAGTAAAGTTAGTTTTAACAGGGGATATTATATTGGGGAAATCAAAACAAATCCTCTGCTAGGTCTTACTTTCGGGGGGTTCTTATTTTGGGGGGGAAAAACACAGTACTTGCCCTTTTCTGGCCCATTCCTGGATAGGTGCGGTTTCCCTGGGACCTGCCCTTTCAGACTTTGATGGAATAGCTATTGATTCCCGTTACAGTCTAGGGTTTGGAACCCCACTTTAAGGCCTGGCTACCACTATGTAAGACCCCTCTGTCCTGCCTGGGTTTTGAAAATGTCAGACCCCACTGACTACCAAGGGAGCCCCTTTGGGGTTTTTCAGGTTTTTGGGCTGAAAAAAAAAAGCTTGGTGCAGTGATTATACCAGTATAAAACTTTTTCTCCAAGCCCCTATGGGAATAAAATTTACCTGAATAAGTGGAAAACGTTGGCACCTTGCAATTGTGTCATGGGTGTGATGGGCTAACGAGGGAGTTTCCCTTTCCCTACCAAACCCCCAGATGCTCATGCACTATGACAGCAGCATCTAATTGTTTTTACTGCAGATGGCTAGACCTTTTTTTTTTGGGTTGCAGCAGTCGCATGTTTGCAGCAGCATTGGATTAGGGCGTTTGTTTTTTAAATTTTCCCCAGGGTACGAATTTTCTAAAAAAAAAATGGACAATCCCCGTAAATTTGATAATTTTTCTAATCATCACTTACAACCACCGCTGGTTTTTTTTGGAGCATCAAATCTTACCCTTTCAGGACCCTGGGTGTCGCACTGGGTGGGAAATTTTTCCTGGGCCCAAAAGTCTTGTGAGTTTGGACCCATCCCCCAACCGCAAATTTGAATAAAAAAAAAATGCAATATTCTATTTAGACCCAAAAAAC
>JAODAL010084203.1:0-11001 GCA_025379985.1 Phyllomedusa bahiana
CCCCAAATTTTAAAAGGAGTCAGATATTTTGGGGGCCCCCTTCCCAGTAAACCTTTTTAACCCTGGCTACAAAAGGGAAAACCTCCTACCTTTACCCCTGGGTCATTTTCGTTGTTGTCCTCAGCACTAAAAGTTTGGACCCCTTACTGCTGTACTTTTGGGCTGACCCCAGCAATATGTTTTTTTTGCATGTTAACCTGCGACATCTGCCGCTGTACCTGCTCCCTGCGCTAAATATTTTCTATCACCTGTCGGGGGACTCTGTCTTCTTTTTTATGCAGCACATCCGTTTTTTTTCACCCCTTTCCAGTGTCCACCTTCCAACCTGCATTGGGGCAAACCCACTGGGGGTTTTACCATCTCTGCCTGCGGTGGACCCTGTGGACCCCCCTTTTTCCAGGACGTTTCGGCCCTTCCCGGCCAAAGAAATCTTTTACAGTACAACTGACCATAAAATAGGGAACCCGGGCGGATAAAATTTGCCTGAACTAGTATTTTGTGGTGAACCGTCTTGGGGGCCCCCGGGACAATTGTTCCGTAAGCTGCAGACCTCACCCCCCGTCGGGACGAAGTAAATGTCTGCACTGGAAATCTACCCCTGCCCCAAACCCCCTTTGTTTTGGCCCGCCTCCTGCCCCAGCCCAGCCTACCCTTTCACTTGCCTCCCCCTGCCCGTTTTTCGGGGAACCCTCATACTGTCGGGGTTTCCCCTTAATCAGTGCACCATCCATTTTAAAAGGTCCTGGCTAAATTTTCCCAATTATTTTCAAAAATTTGGGTTCGGTCACTTCGCCGAATTTTCCGACAAAATTCGTTTGGGAACCAAATTTAAATTTTCGGCACAAAATCACTTAAAAAACAGCAAATTTCCGGGCTCCCCCAGAGCCTCCCAGGGTGCCGTAAACGTTTTTCCATGTTTTAAATATGCAGAGGGAGTTTTGGTTTGGCCCTTCAAACAATTTTGTTTTTTATTATGAAAAGCACATAAACCCCCGCCCCCTTTAAAAACGCTTCCTTAAAATCCCCTTTGGGCACTTTTTTGGGGCCCAAAACGACCAAAAAACTGAAGCGGGAACGTACCGTAAAGCCCATGGGAAACAAAAGCGGAAAAAAAAAAACTGAAAGCTCAGGTGGCAAACATTAGTAAACAGAGTGTGGAGGGGGACGGCGGCAGCCCCCAAAAGAAATAGGCCCAACAGGGGGAAACAATGACATTCTGGAATTGGCAAAACAGAAACCAAACCCGCAGAGTGGCAAAAAGACACAGTGTGGAGCACGGGGGCACACCATGAGGTCAGGCATTGGAAACAAACAAATTCGGAGCGGGCAAAAAAGGAGTGGCCAAAAGGAGGGAAAATGACACGGGTTTTGGAGGGCACGGCAAAGGCAACTCAGCAGCATAAGGTCAGCCCGGGGCCCACAATGAACAGTTTTGGAGGGCCCCCGGCAGCGGGCCCTTTAAACAGCATGAGGTCAGCCCGTGGCAAAATTTAACTTTTTCCCTTGGAGGTGGCAAAAAAAAAAAATGGAAACAGTGGGGGGGCAGGGCCCACCCAAACGGCGGGCAGGCATGAGGGTAAAGCCCGTGGCAAAAATAAACACAGTGTTGGGCACACAGGTTTCCAGGCAGCAGCATGAGTCAGAGATTTGGCCAATGACATTCTGAAAGGTGGAAAAATTTAGTTTTAGGCCACAGAGCGCAAAATTTACTGAGAGGGGGGAGGTCACGGCCCGGGCAGAAGTGGGGGTTCGGGCAGTGGCACAATGACAGAGAGTGGAGGTGTGCAGGGAAAACCAGCATTGCCCAGGGGAGTGCAAAATTTACATTCGGGAGGGGGAAAACATTACCGGGCCGCAGAGGGGAAAAAACAATGACACAGTGGGGATGTCACGGCAACAGCAACAGCACCGAGCACATGACACATAGATTGGCACAATGACAAAGGTTGAGGGGGGTTGGAAATACCATCCCGGGTTAAAGACTTTTGGTGGGCAGATGGAAAACTATCAGAAATGGGGTTTTGGAAACAGGGGGGTGGCGGAAACCCAAAATAGTGGCTGAGGGGGGGTTTAGTTTAAAACCCAGACTGCCCCCTTAAGGCATTGGTTTGGAAATCCTGGGCCAACCACCCCGGATTCATTTTGACAAAGGTCGGGCGTTTAAACATTTCCCGTACAAGCGGGTTTTTTCCTTTGGGGGAAAAACGATGGCCCCCGCCGCCTAAACCACCCCGCCTGATGCCAAAACTACGGGCCGGGGCCGGACAGCTTCTCCACGCAAACTCGGGAAAATTTGGGCCCCCATAGCCCGCGGATCTTCTAACTGGGGTGGCAGAGTGCTGCCAAGTGGGCCCCCAACCTTTTTGGTTCGGGGAAGCTCCATGCCCTTTCGGGCTGTTTCCTGCTGGGACGGGCCCCCTCACAGGGGGGTGAAGGAAGCTGCTCTTTAGGGACTCCAGACTTGGGTTACTGTGAGGAGCTTTACTGCTCCTACCCCCCCCCCCTTTCCCCCAGCACCCGCGCAGAAAGTAGGGAAAGCGTTGGGGGAACCCCCCGGTCAACCTTTAAGAGGGACGAGGGCCGCCATACCCAGCGGCCAACAAAAATTTACGGAGGAAATTTCCCTATAGTTTTTTGATTTGTTTTCCCTTTCTTTTAACGGGGAAAAAAGGCCCCCAATTTTGGCCCGGGGTAGCAAGGGTCCAATGGGGGGGAGACCCAAAGAAGTAAATCCCTCTGCCGGATGCTGACTTTTTGGGCTGTCACTACCAGGCAAAAAAAAGCTTTCTGGGGGGACATCTGCCAAGGGGCCCTCCGGGGGGCTCCCGCCCCCCATTTCCCCTGTATACTGCCAGGGTGTTTGGGGAGCATCGGGCCCTCGTTTTCCCCCTCATCTCCATCCACCTCCTCCACGGGTTTCCTTTTCCCTCCTCTTTTTGTCACCGGGGTTTGAAAATCCCTCATTTCACCAGAAAAAAATGCCCCTGCCCAATGTCCCCTCCTCCCCTCCTCCTTTTTCAGTCCCCACCGACTCATGTGGCCACAGTTTTGTATTTCCCAAAATCTCCAGCCCCCTTTCCCCAGACAGTTTTTTCACTTCTTTCCGGGAACATGAAGCAGGGGGAATGACTTTTTTTTCACCCCCGATCCCTGGGACGACAATAACGTGGCCCCCCTCGAATGGCCTCAACAAACGGCAGGTGTCACGCCCTGAGCTGCCACGGCTGACATCAAAGTTAAAACAGGGGGAGTACCCCTTTTTTCTGCCCGGATCATCAAAAAAACGTTAAAGGCCTTTTTCTGTTCATACATCGGTTTCCCAAATTTTCAGGCTTTGGAAAATTTCCCGCGGGTGGAAACATCGCATATCAAGCGGGTTTTGGGGGGGCCGTTCGCCGCTGCAACTCGAGGGGGGGTTTCCTGGCCTTTTTTAAAGAAAGGGTAAATTCAAAGCACATTTTCCTGCCATTTTCAGAATGTTTTTGAAGAACGGGGGAAGACTTCGGAACCCCTTTTTAAAAACCAGATTGGGAAAAACGTTTTTCCCTGGGAGGGCCCCAAAGGACCATCCCTCCTCGGGGCAGGGGCGGACACCCCGTTCCTCCCATTTGTCCGGGACCATGGTTTTCCTTTTGCAGTTGGGGCGGAGAAAGCCCACACCTCATTTCTTGCTGCATGACCGCGGGAGCAGGTTTTCCCCCCTGTGGGGAAAATCGTTTTGCCCCAGGCAAGCTAGGTTTAGGGAAATGCGTGACACCGCTGTGCCCAAAAACAAGTGGTATGATTTGGGGCAGTATTGGGAGCTGAAAGGGAAATGGTGGTTTGGGAAAAGGAGGATGGCGGACATTGGCGCAGGACAGCCCGTTTGACAAAAGGGAGGAGAAAAACGGCGTCTCCGTCCAAGTTTTGGTGTGCCTGGGCATAAGCACATTTTACCCAGTGGGGCCCCCCCCCTTAAAAAGGGCATGTACTGGCCCTGAAAGAAATTTAAAGCTCCAGGGCGTCCGCGGGTTTCCGGGGTACCTTGGAACAAAACCCCATAACCCAAGGGCTGACCCCACTTTCTGTTCTAATATTTTAAAAAGGGAAATGCTGGAAATCTGGGTTTTTGGGAAAAAAAATTACGGGTTTGGAAACCTCCCCTCCGGCTTTGGGAAAAAGCCAAATTTGTTTTTCCCGAATTTGGGGCAGAGTCCCCCCAATTGGTTTAAAGGGGGGGAATGGGAGTAAACCAAAAAACTTTGGGCAGGAAACACGGCAGCCCGCTGCACCCTTTGGAAGGTTGGACCGCATACCCGATTGCTCTTTTAAAAAAATCGCCCTCTGAACGACTGCGGCCCCCCTGAAAAATTTTGGCCCAGGAGCAGGAGCAACTGGACCGGAGAGGATGTCAAAGGAGAAACAGCTGCCTTTTTGCAGGGGGTTTTTGGAAGGGCCTTTACTGGTGAAATGGCATTTCGTGCCCCTGGCCCTGCTGCCGCTGCAGCGGGAGGGTGGAAACCCCCACATCTGAGGGCCCAAAAAGTTTTTTTTCCCAGGGCCCCCGGGTGGTGAACGGGGCATGTGTTTGGGGCGCAGGGGCCGTTTTGCCCAAAGTTTTGCTCCCTGGCCACGCTTCACTTTCCCCCCACAGATTCTACATAACCCATAATTTGGGGGCCCCCGGGGTCCTTAAACAAATGAACTGCCAAACCCCCGAGTAGCGAATTTTTCCCCCAACGGGTCCGGCAAATGAGTGACTACTGTCGCCCCCTGCCTCGCTGACCCCTTTGCCCCCAAATGGGCCCGGGGCCTGCGGGAAACGGGGTTTTTTTCCCCCTGGCCCCCTTGGGTCCCCCACCCCCACACGCTGCTTTCCCCCCCTGAAAAATCACGGCCACCCCAACCCCTTGCTGGCTTTCGGCCGCTGCCTGAAAAGCGCAAGTTTAGGCCCCCCTTCTCCTGACGATGAGAAAACCCCCTTTCTTTTACCCGGCTCCCAATGCGGGCGGGTACATCATCAAACAAATTTTTGTTTCATCCGTTTACTACGCCCCCAAACAAACCCGGGCTTGGTAAGCCGAGGCTGACCTCTCACCACAAAACCCCCCCATGCCACTTTTCCACATCCCATACTTTTTCCGCCAAATGCAAGAACTGGGGGTATTGGCCCCATTTCTTCACTGCCCAATTTGCGCTACGCCCTCCCCAAATTTTTTTCATCCTCCTATAAGTGGGGGCTGACCCAGAAACCCCATAATAGATCCCCGGGTGGGGGGAACTGGATGGGACAGAGGGGGGGCTGAGGACAGGTGAGGGCCGCTGACCCGCTTTCCCCGGGGCCCTCCAACTAAGTTTGTGTCTGAGGTTTCCCCCCGACTCTTGGGGTTTGGGTTTTCAATGCCCCTCTGGGGGAAGAGGATGACCTATCAAACCCAAACCAAAAACCCTTTGGTTCGAACAACACACGGGGCCCCTAGATTACAGCGGCAGGGTTTTGGCCTCCCCCGGTACCCCTGCTGCACGTCCCCTTCGTGGGTGCGACCCTTGGGGCCCTTCAGAAATGTTTTTTGCCACTTTCCCCTCGCAGTTGCCGAGCCTGCCCCCCTCCCTGCTGACATAAATTTTTTGTTTTTAAAATGTAAAGACACTGGTTTGGGGAAGGGTATCTGTAATGATAAATAAAACACCCCTTTTTGAAATCCAAATGAACCCAGTAACAAGCTTGGGTAACCCCTTGGGTTAAAATTGGGGCTCCACAAATGGCCAGGGGAAAAAAATTTTCTTGTAGTGCCCTTTACAAGCAAATGTGTTTTTTACTAAAAATTTAAAAGGGACAAACAGCTTAATTAAAAACCCTTTCCCTTTTGAAATTTTCTACAAGAAAAAAGTTATATTTTTTGGGGTTGAAAAAAAGGGTTTATTTTGTCACACAGCAGAAAACAACGCTTAATTTAACCCCTTGGGGTTAAAATTTCGCAAAGAATTGAGCCCCCCCAAAAACTATAGCTTTTACGTTTTACAATTGGGGTTTTTTCCAAAGCCACCCAACAAGAGAAATTTAAATTTTAAATTTAAAATTTTCATTTTGAATTAGGCCCACCCCCAAAAAAAAATATATATTTTTCTTAAAAAAAACGGTTTATTTTTGTCAGCACAGCAGCCCAAAACCAAAGCTTAAAAAAAACCCCTTTATGTAAAATTTCCAATAGAATTTTACCCCCACAAACTAGTAGCTTTTTAGCGTAATTTACAATGGCGTTTTTTTATAACCAACACAACAAGAGAAAAAAATTTTTAAATTTTAAACCCTTTCTTTTTTTTGAAAAAAATTTTGGGCCCCCCTTTTCCCAAAAAAAAAATAAATAAATTTTTCCCCCCCTTTTTTTTTTAAAAAACGGTTTTAAAATTTTTCCCAAAAAAAACCACAAAACAAACCCTTTAAAAAACCCCCGGGTGTAAAATTTCGAAAAAAATTGAGCCAAACCCCAAACTAGTAGCTTTGTAGCGTGTTTCAATGGCTATTTTCTACGCCCCACCAAAAAATAGAAAAAATTGTAATTAACCTTTGCGTGAATTTGGGTACCCCAAAAAAAAAAAAATATTTGGCGTTTTAAAAAGACGGGGTTTTTTTTTTGTCAGCACCCCCAGCAAAACAACGCTTAAATTTAAACCCCTTTATGAAAAATTGCGCAATAGAATGGAGCAGGGCCCAAAAAGAAATGGAAATTTTAAAGGGAAAAAAAGCTGTTTCTTTAAAAAGAAAACAAAGGGAAATGGCTTAGATCCCACATTTGGGAAATTTAATGTATATGCAGCTGCAGTGGACGACACGGGGTTTTTAGATCCAATAAAACCCCCAAAAAAACAAAAATAGAACTTCAGAGAACCCGGCTCTTAGACAAGCGAACAAAACCCCCCAAAAAACGCTGTTTTAAAAAACAGTTTTTTTCAGAAAAGCGCTAACACCCGCAGCAGCACCTTCCCTGCAAACAGTGAGAGGGGTTTGAACCCCATCGGGTCCCGTCCCTTAAATAGTGCGGTTTACGTCACGAATCCCGCCTGTCTCGATTGGCTTCATCTCGCACAAGTCATTCGGGGTAAGGCCCCCTTTTTCCTCCCAGAGGCTTTTTCCCCAAGGGAAAAACCCCGTGCTCGCAGCCATTTTATCAATCAAAAAAACCCAATTTTGTTCACCCCGAATTTCCCCAAAAATTCGACTTCTTTCCGAACCGAAGTTTTCCTGAAAACTAAAAGAAAATTTCCCCTTCGGTTTGAATCGATTCGCCCCTCCAAATCCCCGGCCCACCATTTTCTCTGACCGCCAAAGGTGGCCTTCAAACATTAGCCTCCTGTCTGGTGAGGCCTTGGCCTGGGTCCCCCCCCTCTGGGAGAGAGGGATCCCGCTGGGCAGGGGGGCCCCAGGAATTTCCCATTGCCTCAGGAAAAAAACCCTTTTACTACCTGGGGGGCAACACAACTGCTGCATCATCTCCTCCCTTCCATCAGGGTGATTGTAAATGTGGGACAATAAGCCCTCCAGTTCCATACCCTGGGGCCCCTGGGAATTTCTTGGAACAAAAAAAGGCCCTCTTGCTGCCTTCCCGGGAGGCCTGGGAAAGATTAAAAACGAGTTGGCTGGGCGGGACTTTCCTACCATCCCGGACGACCTCATGCCCTTTCTACCCCCGGTTTGACATCCGTTTTTTTCGAGAGGAGCTGAGCTAAACCCCGCACCAGCTCCCCCCGGGCCCGCAATCCTCCACCCCCCTGTAATGAAAAACCCCGAGCCCACCTCGCCTGACACCCTACGTTTTTTCCAAGTGAGCCTATGGAGGTTTAACCGCACTCATCCCCCACAAGGAACGCGCCTATCGACGCAGCTTAAAACCCGTTTCCTGTACTGCGGTTTGGGCCCCCTCAATTTTCCTTAAGAACGCCCCCCTTTCCCCCCTCTGCGCCCAAAACCTCAGCACCATGGGGTTGTGGGGGGAAGTTAAACCCGAATAACGGTGTGGGGCCCGCCCCCGTTTTTACCATTCCCGTCACCTTACTTTTTTCGTCTGGTTTATGCTTCCGAAGTTCCCTTTCCCCTTCGGACTCCGGGGCCCTTTCCGAGAACTTTATCCATCCTTCCCCCACTGGAGGGAAATTTTTGCCCCGCCTGGTTTTTTCCCCCTGGAAAAAACCCCTTTGTTTTTAACCGTTAATGGGAGATCCTTTAAGGGGCCAGCCAGTTCCGCACCCACCGGTCCCCTACAAAATTTGGAAATTTCCCCCCAAAAGGAAAATCTTTCCCTTTTAGCCTGCCAAGTTCTTTTTGCCTTTTCCCTCCCTTTCCGGCTTCCATGGGTTTCCCTTTTTCACAGCACATCCCTTGGGGTTTGGGGAAAAGGGGGAAGTCGTCCAATTTGGGGGGAAACCTTTCTACTCAACTGCCCCAAACCCACCCATCTGGGGCAGCCCGCCCTCCCGTTTCTTCCTTTCCCATTTTTCTGGTGTGCGAGCAAAAAGCCCTGGTTTTTCAAAGACACCTTTTGACTTTCCCAAACCCCCCCCCACCCCCGCCCCCCTGTTTCCTTCCCTTTTACCCCAAGGGGCCAAGAAGTTTTCCGGGGCTTTTTCTGGGACACCTTCTCTGCGACAGTTCCTGGGATACCGAGGAGGGGTGGGGTTTAAACCCAAAACCGCTTTGGGTACCCCCCCCTAGCCCGGAGGCGAGGGCTTAAGGGGGGGGACTGTCCCCGTTAACGTGGTGGCCCCCCCTTTCAAAAGACCACAGCGGGGCCCTGTCTCCCGTGTCCCGGCGCTGCCCGCGACATCCCCCGGTGTCCCTAGCTCTTTGCACACACCTGGGCCCGGCTCCCTTTCCCCTCCTGAAGACTCACCCACCTATGCTTCCACAAGCTTCCCCTTTCATTTCCCTTTTTCACAAAGTTTCTTCCCTCCAGGGGGAACGCGCGTTTTCTGCACCACATTTAAAAGGGGTCAGAGTACCCTTTGGCCCTCCCAGTGACCTGTAAAACCCCTGGCTTTCAAAAGGAAACCCCAAACCTTTACTCTGGGGGCAGTTCGTTGTTGTCCCCCAGCACTAGACTTGAACCCCCTTTTGGGGTGCTGTAATTTTCTGCGACTTTAGGGTATATGTTCTTTTGCATGTTTTAACCCCTGAAAATCTGCCGCTGTACCCGCCCCTGCTGCTAAATACATTCTATCACCTGTCCGGGACCCCGGGCCCTTCCCGTTTACTGAAAGCAGCATCCTTTTAAATCAGCCTCCATGTCCAGCCTCCAGACCTGCATTTTGGTACCCACTGCGGGAAATTACCATCTCGGGGCCGCGGTGGGGTTTTTTGGGACCCCCTTTTTCCAGGACTTTTCTGGTTTTTGCGGCCAAAAACATTACAGTATCTCCCGGGGTTTTAAAATGGGAAAAAAATTAAATTTTAAAATAAATTAAACCCGGATTTTCTCCTGCTTCCAGTGGAGTCACGGTCAGTGGATTAACCCCATCCAAGTCAAAAATCAAATTTCAAGCATTTGCCCCAGCTTCCAAAAACTTAAATTGGGGGAAAAACACCCAGACAATGTTTCCCTTTTTAAAAAATCTAACTTTATTTATTTTCTTGTTAAAAACTTTAACCCAAAGCACTTTGGGGAGTTGCATATATAGGGAAAAACTTTATTCCACTTTTTAAAAAAAACATGGGGGCCGCGCTTTTCGGGAGTTAATCTTTCCCCCTTTTACTCATGGCTCTGTTTTAACTGTAATCCCGGGGGTTTTTATTATCTACATACAAAAACCCTTTTCCTTACTCCCCTACAGGGGGTGTTACCTACCTTTTCTAGGGGTTTTCCCTGCCGGGGGACCTTGTTTGTCTACTTACCAGGGGCCTTGTCTATTTACCTATGTACCAACCCGAGGTCTTGCTTGTCTATCTACCTACCTATCTTGGGGCGTACCTCAAAAGTACCTTGAACCTTTTTAAATACCTACAGGAAACCCTTTTTCAACCTGCCTATTTACCGGGGGACAAAACCTCCCTTTCCCTAGGGGTAAAATTTCCCCTATCTAACGGGAGCCCTCCCTATCTATCTACTGGGGGCCCTGTCTAACTACCTACCTGAGGCATTGCTAGTTTACCTATCTAGGGATTTACCTGCCTACCTACCTAGAAACTTACCTGCCTATCTACCTTGAGCCTTTCCAACCGATCTACCTTGGGTCTTTTTTACTTACCTACCTGGTGTCTGCCTATCTGTCTATCTGGAGCCTTATCTACTAGTGGCCCTACCTACCTACATGGTTCTTACTTTTATAATGGACAACTTATTCTTCGTAATATCTAATTGAGGGGCAACCTACCTAATAGCATGGATTTGGATAACTTATTTAGGGGGCTGCCTGCTTAGTTGAGATCTTACCTTAAAAGGTTTTTGGTTAAAATAATTTTAACACTTATTTAAAACCCCTTTAGTACTTTTCGCCAATCTGTTTTGGGGTTTCCCGTAACTTTAGTGGTTTTCCCCCTTTTTAAATCTGTTAAACTTGTTGGACTACGTTGGACCAGTGTTGGATATTCAAGGAGGTATGGTGTTGGGGAGTGTTGATTTAAATAAAGTGTTTTTTGTTTTGTCTTGTGTGTGTGTTTTTTTTTTTTCCACCCGTTTTTTTTTTTAACCCCCAAGGGAAACATTGACACAATTATCCAGTACCAATTTCACCCGGGGGCTGGAAAGACTAAACATAGTATCAAAAGCGAACTTCAAATTTTGAAAAATCTGCTTTTTGGGGCGTTGAGGGGTTAGTATTTGACCTTAGCTGGTTGTACAAAAATTCTCTAACTAGACATTCCGCTATCATAATAAATAAATAAATAATTATGAAAACGACGTGGGGTGTCCCCTTTTTATAAATCTTCCAAGCTACAGACTGATACTATAAGGATTGGAAAATAAATGGATATTGGGCATTCTCCACCCTAAAAGTACCAGTCCACGCTGCCTCAAAGTAAATGACTAT
>JAODAL010084204.1:0-11001 GCA_025379985.1 Phyllomedusa bahiana
CCCCTCCCCTGACCGCGCTCCCTTTCCAGTCCGGGGTTTCCGCGGGCGGGCCCTTTGAATGGGGAATGCGCCCCCCCTAGCGCGGGAAACGCTCGTTCATGTAGTTTTTAAGGGACAGTGGGGGTTAATTGGCTAATTGCGGGCGCTTTTCCTATTTAATTTTTGGGTTTCCAAGTCACTTCCCCGTGGATCTTTGTTCCCCTGTCCCTTTAAAGAAAGCTTTTCCCTGATGGTATATTTGCCTTCCCGTGTCCCAGATTCTTGTTCCTTTTTTCCGAACCCCGAACTCTGCACCCCCCCTGACCTTACCGCTGTCCACGACCACAAACCCATTGCCCCTTTGCCGGACCGCCTCCTCCCTTCGATAGTTTCCCGGGACTAGGGAATCTGTCCCACGTTTGAAATTTCGGGGGCCACCAAGCAAGCCCTTTTCAGGGGGTAGGGCCCTTGGTAGCCTGCGCCGCGGGAAGCCCCATCCCGTTTGGGCGGAGGGCTCTGGGGGGGAAAAACCGGGGGGGCAACTTAGTTTCCCGTTCCCTGGGTGGTTTAAACTACCTCCCCTTGCGGGGGGCCGGCGGATCCACTACCCAGCCCTTACATTTTGACCCGGGCCATGGATCCCCCCAAGGTGCCCTCCCAAGCATCGGGGATTTTACGGACGTTGGTTGCCCAGCAATTGAAAAAAAATTCGCCAACAGGCAAGCATTTGGGGGCCAGCTCTCCCCCCATGTTTGCGTCGCCCCTTGCATCCCAGCGAAAGTTTCCGCCTCGTCCGTGGCTCCGTCTGTCAGCCTTTCCCTTTTGGGCCAGTGGGCCCCAAGCTTGGCTCCCCCTTAACCCTCCGTTTTCCCGGGGGGTTTCCCAAGCTTGCCGGGGTTTCATTACGCAGTGCTTTTTGCACGTGGAGCTGTTTGGCGGATCAGTTTCCCTCGGGGGAGGTCTAAGGGGGCCTTCGTTGTGAGCCTACTTGGGGAAGGGCCCCGGGATTGCAAAAACCCCCCTCTGGGACGGAACGACCTGGGGACTGGGGCCCCTACAGACCTTCTCCAGGAATTCCACTTTTTCCCGAGGGCCGGCGCGGTTTCCCTTGCGGGGGGCCCGCCCTCTTGACCCTTCGTCAGGGGGGACTCCTCGGTGGGGGGACTATGGGTACATTTCCCTTTCCCCCGGGCCCTCGGAGCCGCATGGGAACGTGCCGCCCTCTGCCCCCAACTTAAAAAAGGGTTTTGGGCCCTGGCGGGGGTAAAAGAGTTTTTGGCAGCAAAAGCCCTCCCGTCCCCCTTTGAACAAAATTAAATTTCACCTTGAAAATCGCATCGATAAAAGGTTCAGTGAGAGGCAGGAAGGCTTCCCCAAAAAAAGAAGGCTGCCGTCCTCGTCGACGTTTTCCCCCTGGCCCCTTGTTTTCCCAGGATTCCCAAATTCCACCCTCAAGTAGAGGTGGAACCTAGAAAGTGGCCCGGGTTTCATTTTAAACGGAGCAAGAGCTCCCGCCGTCTTTTAAAGAGAAGCTATGTCTATCGCGCCAGCCCGGACCATTTTCCCAAAAAGAAGCTGCCCCCTTTGCCCTTCAGCGTGGGGGAAACGCTCTCACCTATGTCCCGGGGGAAAAGGCGGCCCTGGGTCCCCTTTTCCTTCCCTCTCCACTTTTGATGATGAGGGGGGAGGTGACTTTTGACGCTGGTTTTCTTTTCCGGATTTTCTCCCTTCCTGGACTCGGGGTCACCCGGGGAAACTTTACCCAGCCTTTTGGAAACCCCGGGTCCCGCATCCTTTTAGTCCCCCCGGAAAAAACCTTTTGTGATTTCTTTGGGTTTTGTGGGGAGCTCCTTACTGATTCCCATTTTAAAACCCGGGCCCCCAGGTGACTTCCGGGTGGGGGCTCTACATAAGGAGAAGATTGGGTTTTCACCGTTTCCCGGGGCCCCCGGGTTTGGCTTCCCCCCCTTGGGGGGCGGTTCCTCCTTGGGGCTTCCCGGGGGCAGGGGGGCCCACTTTTTCCCAAGGGGGGCCCCTAAACGGTTTTTTTTTTGGGGGGGGAAAAAAAAAGGTTTTTGGGGGGGTTTTTTTCCTTTTTTGGGGCTTTTTTGGGGGGACCAAAAAAGCCAGAACCTTGCTTGGAGGTCCCCGCCCGGGCCTCCCACTTCTCCGCCCCCGTTGCCAAAGGCCTCTGAAAGGGCCCCTCCCAGTGGAGTCCCGGATTAGGGAGTTTTTTCCCGAAAAGGGGAGGCCGATAGGGCTGCCCCCCCCTTCGCCTTACGACTCCCCCATTGCCCTCCTTCCGGGAAAACCAGTCCCCCCAAAGGGAAACCCGGTTACCGCTGTGGGTTACGGGGGACTCAGGCCATGCGGAAAACATCCCGGAGAATTTTCCAAAAAGGGTTTTTACCCGTAAGTCTCCTCCCGCTGGGAGCAGGGTTTTTCTTGTAAAAAAAGAAGGAGGGTTTCCCCTCCGCCCGTGTATAGTACCGGGGGGACTCAATCAAACACTTTTAAAAAAACCGTTTACCCCTTCCCGCTTATCGAAAAACTTTTCGACCGCCTCAAGGGGCAAAAGGGTGTTTTCCAAGTTGGATCTGCGAGGTCCCCTTAAAACCCTCTTTAAAGAATTCGGGGGGGGGGCGAGGGAAAGACAGCTTTTTAATACCCAGGATGAACATTTCGAATTATCTCGTGATCCCCTTTGGGCTCTGAAATTTGCCCCAGCAGTGTTTCAAAAAATTTGTTAAGATGTCTTCCGGAATTCTTGTACCCCTGGGTTATAGTGTCCCTTGGATGACTTTAAAAAAATTTTTTTCCCTTCCCCTGATCTTCAGACGCCCCCGGGCCCAAGTCCCCAAGGTTCTGCGACTTTCCTGCGGCAGCAACCGCCCTGTACGCCAAGGGGGGGAAATGTTTTTTCCCATAGGACCGGGCCTCCCCCCCTTTCTGGGTTTATATGTCTCAGCCAAGGGTTTTGAAATGGACCCAGCTAAACTTTCTGCGGTCCCTACAAGGGCCTCGCCCCTTGTGGGGTCTTGGGCCCATCCAGCGCTTCCTGGGCTTGGGAAAAATTATTACCGTCAATTTATTCCCCACTTCCCCAAACTTTGGTGGCTCTATCGGGGCCCCTCACAGGAAGAACGCAAACCCCGAGATGCTGGCCTCCTGAGGCTGAGAAGGGTTTGGGGGATCTAAAAACTCCCTTTTTCTCACTGCCCCTGTCTTGGCCCGGCCTGCCCCCAGAAAGCCGTTTCTTGGAGGTGGATGCTTCTTCTGTGGGGCAGGGGCGGGTCCTCAACAAAAAGGGGGCCCCAAAAGGGCAAAATTTCCCCCCAAAGGGGTTTGGATTTTTCTTTTTAAAGACCTTTTCCCCGGCGGAGGGGAAAACT
Source organism: Phyllomedusa bahiana (assembly GCA_025379985.1). Lineage (NCBI taxonomy): Eukaryota > Metazoa > Chordata > Amphibia > Anura > Hylidae > Phyllomedusa > Phyllomedusa bahiana. Next base: position 3,372 of record JAODAL010084204.1, read on the forward strand.
TTCCCAGGGGGGCCCGGGAAAAATTTTGGGGCCTTTCAAGTTAGCCCGGGAGGAGTGGCGCCATTGTGGGGGGGGGCTCCCCAAACCCTATCGACATTTTTTCGGCCCCCTTTAAGAATTTCTGTTTTCTTCAGACAGCCGGGCGCTTGAATCCTCGCCAAGCCCGATGGTCTCTTTTTTTTCTCACGCTTAAACTTTCGCTTTACTTTTCCCACCTGCTGAGGGGAAAAACGCCCAAGGGGGCTGAACCCCCTTTCCCCCGGTGGCCTGGGGGGTAGGGGCCCCCGGTGAAAACCCGGGGTCAAACCATCATTTCCCCTGAACGGTTGGTTCACTTTGGCTCCCGCAGATCTCCGGGAAAACCCCTTTACTGGCAAGACTTTTTTCCCCGGCCCGCATCGGGAAGAAGGTTTTGGGGAATGGGGCCATAGCTCTCCCCTTGGCTGGTTTTCCGGAGCACGGAAGTCCAAGCTTTGATCTAAACGGCACTACTGGGGGCCCCGACTTGGCACGGTTTGTAAAGGGGATTCACGCTCCCTGTATCACATGTGCTCGGAAAAAAAGGGTTCCCACGAAAAAGGCCCTGCGGGGTTCTTTTGCATCCACTGCCCGTCCCAAAAGATCCCTTGGCGCACCATAGCCAGGGAAATTTCATCACTGCCCTTTTCCGGCCCCCTCTGGGGAATTGGGTAAATTGGATGGTTACGGCCCCGGTTCTCGAAGTTTGTCCCACTTGGGCCCTCTCCGGACTGCCTTTCTGCCCCAAAATTTTGCTAATATTTTTTCCGAAGTTTTCCGATTTTCATGGGTTACCTTCACACGGGGTCCCCCGACCGGGGGTTTTTCAATTTTTTTCCCCGATTTTGGCGTGACTATGCTCCCGTCTGCGTAAAAGTGGACTTTTCGTCAGCATATCCCCCCTCAACCCAATGGGCAGGTGGGGGCGGGTGAAAACCCGATTTGGGGGGGAAAACCTGCGTCACTTTGTATTTGGGCGTCAGGGGCAACTTGGGGGCCCAGTTTTCCCCGGGGGCCCAAATTTTTTTTTCAACCATCGCCCTCTCGGGGGGGGCAGCCGGCGTCTCCCCCTTCTTTGGGGCGTCTTGGTCGCCAACCGACCCCCCCCCTTTCCCCCGCCCACTTATCGGGGTGTGCCCGCTGTCAAAGACCAAGGGTTTGGGGTTTTCAAGGCCCTCTGGCAAAGGGACGCGACGGTTTCCCCAAATTGGGCTCTGCCCGTATGAAGGGCTCAGGGGGGATAAGAGAAAAAGACCTGCCCCAAATTCCCCCCAGGGGACAAAGGGTTTTGGGTCTCCTCGAGGTAAGGGGGCCCGAAGGTTTTGGGCTTAAATTTGGCCCTCGTTCCTCGGTCCCCTTTAAGGTTCCTTCGGCAAATTGAAAACCCCCTGACGTTCAAACTCTGTTTGCCTCCAAAGTCTCGGATCCAAAAAAAGCATTCCAGGGCTCCCCCCTTAAGCGCTGGTTTTTGAAACCGATTCTCTCGGAAGTTTTTACGGTTTCCCCCGTAGCCAAAATTTTCCCCTGACATCTTTGAGGTAAAAAGGAAAATTTTTGGGAAGGGAAACGGTTGAGGGAAGCGCTTTTTTCCCCGTAGATTTGGGAAAGGGGTTTTGGACCCCAGGAGAGAAACCTGGGAAGGCCCGGGAATGAAAATCTGAATCGTTACCCAAACCTAGGTTTCTTTCATCCTAAAAAAAGGGGGGAGGGTTTAAGGGGGGGGGGGTTGGTACTGTAACGGGTTGCGCCGCGGTCCGGGGCCCCCCCGGACCGCAGTCGAAATGTCCCCGAGGCAGGTTCCCGGGGGGGGGACGGGTGCCCGCGGGGGTCCCCTGTCGCCCGTGGTGCATTTCCCTTTTGTTCCCCCACCCGACGCGTCCGTTTGGTCCGCGTCCCCTGCTGGCGGTATGGCATGGGGCGCCCCCCAGACGCGCACGCTCTTACTTTTAGATTTAAAGGGGAAAAGGTGGGCCCGGGTTTTTTCTAAATTTCCCAAAGGGTTCTATTTAAGTTTTTGATCCCCCGTACTTTCCCGCTGGATCTTTGTTTCCCCGTGCCCTTTTAGAAAGCGTTCCGGGTTTGGGATATTTTTCCCTTTCCGGTTTTTAAACCCGATCTTTTGCTAGGGGTTTCCCCAAATCGAACCTCTGCCGCCCGCCCCCGCCCTTTTGCCTGCCCCGGGCCCGAAAAAATTGCCCCTGGGCCCCGACCTTTGCCTGTCCAGACCACGAAACCCTTTTCCGCCCCGCCCCGCCATACTGCCCTTTCCCCGAAAACCGGGGGGTACTTAGATTTTGTTCCCCGGGGTGGGTTAAAATATATCGCTTGCGGTGGTCCCGGGGGATCCACGACCAAGTCAAATTTAAAACCCCACGGAGAGGGGGAAAAGATCTTTATACTACACCCACGGAGGTGAGACAGATCCCCTATAAAAAAAACTTTTAGATTTTGGCCCCCATGTTTTTTGGGCCCAAAAAATTTCTCAAGCCCCCCCGGCTTCAAAGGGAAACTCAGGGTTGGGGGGTCCCATCTATATTATCTTCACTGTGCCAAAAGGCCTCCCAAAATGAGAGAGGAAAAAAAAAAAAAAAGCAACAACCTTCAAAAATAATGGCATTGATATAGCAGCCTGTGGAGGTGGGGGGGTGCAGGAAACCCCAAAAAAGGGGGGTCTCAAATTCTCCCGCCCCCCTCCCCCAGGCTGTTTATCAAAAAACTATGCTTTTAAAATAAAAAGTGCTTTTGTAGCATAGGGCCCTTTGGTTTTAGTGCCCCTTTGTAAACGGCTCTATAGACAGGGGGCTTTTAAAAAAAACCCCAAAAGTCTTGATTGTTTTATGTTTTAAATCTTTGAGGCAGGATTTTTATGAGGAGAGAAATGAGCTCTGTGATAATAAGGGGTTTTATGATTTTGAGGAGAGAAAGGGGGCTCTGTGATATATAGGGGTTTTTTTTGATAAAAGGAGAGGACTGGCTTGTTTATAAAATTGGGGTTTTTGATAGAGGAGAGAGCTGAGCTCTGGGAATTTTTAAGGGGTTTTATGTAGAGGACGGAGCTGACTCTGTGATTAAAGGGTTATATGATTTTGAGGAGATTTAAATGAGCTCCCGTGATATGTTTGGGTTTTATTTATAGGGGGAAAAGAAAACTGAGCCTGTGTATATTGGGTTATATCGAGGAGGGAGCTGAGCTCTGTGAATTTTGGGTTTATGATAGGGAAGAGGAGTGAGCTCTGTGTTTTATAGGGGTATATGATAGAGGAGAGGGGCTGGAGTTCCCATGATATATGGGTTATTTTGATAGAGGGAAAAGGGCTGAGCTTGTGATATTTTAGGGTTATATGATAGAGGAGAGAAAACTGAGCTCTGTGATATACGGGTTTTTTTGATAGAGGGGGGGCTGGGCTCTGTTTATTAATTTGGGTTATATGTTTGAGGAGAGGGGGCTGAGCTCGTGATATATAGGGTTATATGATAGAGGGGAGGGGCTGGGCTCTGTGTTTTTATAGGGGGTTTTATGATAAGGGGAGGAGTGGGCGGATTTTCTATCAAAGTCTAGGTGTATTAAAAAGGGTTTTTAAAAATGCCCGGAAAATCCTTTGTTAAAATTGCCGTGTGGACAGACCCCAACTCTTTTGGGGTTTAAAAGGGGGCCCCCCACCTCTCACCCCCCTTGTTTGGGCTCCAAACTGCTGTCTGAGAACCGACTTCTCCCCTCCAGGTTCTTGGGCTTTTTCTCTTCCTTCTCCCCTTCCCTGTACTTTGGCGGCATCTAGTGGTGTCCCTACAAACTGCTTCAGCCCTCCAGTAGGTTGAAAACTTAATAATGCAAGTATGAGGAACAGTGTAAAAGTTTTGTGTAATTCATAAACATTGTTCTTGGCTTTCTATCATCACTGATGTGAGTTTCAGCCAGCGCTTGCTTTGAGCAAAATTGCAACTTTTCATTACTAAAGAATTGGTCAGAGCTCAGTGGCAGAAAGCACGACCTCCAGCAGCCTGACCCCCTTACTATAATCACACCAGATATTACCAAAAATTCTCGCCTAAATATTATTTTGTGCACACAAGTATCTACAGATAATAAAGTTTCACCTCCTAAGACTGCTTTCACACAGCGCAGTTTTGGTGCAGTTTTAACTGCGCTCCAATTAAACTGCCTTTATTACCAGCAAGCTAAATTTTTCAGACAGGTGTTTCAACTAAGTAATCAATAACTGTGTCTGAAGTCTTGTGGATTACAAACACACTAAGGGTGCGTTCACATGGCAATGGACATATACCGGTCGGGGGGGGTGACTTTTCTCCGCGATTAGCAGAGAAATCCCTCCCCCTTCACATTCACAAGCACAGATTCCGTTCGAAAACCGGACGGAAGAATATGCTTGTTGAATGTTCTTTGGGCGGAAAAACCGCCAGGCGGAAAACCCGTGTAGTGGGGACTGCTGCACGGGTTTTCCACAGGAGCAAGTTGTGCTCATTTTTGGCCGGTTTTTCAGGCGGTCTGCAAAACCGCAAACCGCTTGAAAAACCGTCTGAAAACCCGTGCAGTGGGGACATGCCCTAATTGATAACTCTCTTTACAAACAGTTTAGATAAGTGAAAGAAGCTGGCTGGTAATAAAGGCAATTTAAGGCTGCTTTCACACAGCGCCGTTTTGGTGCAGTTTTCACTGCGCTGCAATTAAACTGCGATTATTACCAGCAGCTTCTTTCACTTATCTAAACTTTTTGGAAAGTGAGTCATCAATCAGTTTGTTTGTATCCACAAGACTTCAAACACGGTCATTGATTACTTACTTGAAACACCTTTCCGAACAATTTAGAGAACTGAAAGAAGCTTGTGTTTTTGGTGCGTTTTTGTGCAGGAAGGCACAGCAATTAATGATGTACATTGCTGCACAAAAAAAGTTTTGCCGCGATTTTGCCGCGATTTTTGTGCAGCAATGTACAGCTGTGCCTTCATGCATAAAAAAGGCACCAAAAACACACTATGTGACAGCACCCTAATAAATATGTTATATTTTCCTGCATTGCACGCACCTTTCAGAAGACAATACGCCTGTGATTTTCAGTATGGAGGGAAGAGAAAATTGATGTCAGACTCCTCTATACGAGTCTTACCTCAAAGGAAAACCAAAACATTATCTGTCGGGAGAGACTTGGGGGAGCCCCATACACATTAGACAGTTGGCTGGTCCTGGCTGGTTCCGGTGATTTTTTTTTTTTTTTTTTTTAAACTCTTTTTATTGATTTTCCGAATATAATGTAGACTGAACAATCTGCAACAAGACATTGAATCATATACATGAACATTTTGTTACACCAGAAATGGCAGGAAAGAATATGTGCAAAAATTTGTTTCTTATAATTTGGGCAAACGTCTCACATATATCTCAACTGGTGGTTTTGTTTTGTTTTCCCTTTCTAGGTGACCCTCCCCGACCCGCACCCCAACCCCACATAATCACCCTTCGAAGTGGGTAATTTTACCTATCGGGTTCTTAATCAAGTGTCGTGGGTCTGGGTACGGACTCCGCTGATTTTTAATGGATATGTTTATGGGTCTTTAGACTGGGGGATGAGGGTTTATGCAGAGTTTGACTGTAAATAAATATTTACTTTGCATGAAGCCCTTTCTATCTTGTACTTGAAATAAGTTGTTAAATTTTCTGTTTGACACGCTGCCATCTGTTGGCCAGAAGGGGGTTCTACAGTTGGATAGTTGTTGAGCTAATTTCTATAAACAGAACAACTATGGTTTTAGTTACTGCAAAAAATATTTACCAAATTACCCAAACTTCAAAAGTAAGAAGCATCTATTTTAGTTTGTTACCAGGCACTGTACCATAGGCTTAGGGCAGGGGAGCAGATCAGCTGTCATTTTGACATATGCACAGCAGTCTCTGGTGTCATTCTTAATCCCTTATGTTCTTGAGTTTGGATGTCTCTTTATATCATAGACTTCAAGAGATTCCTAATATATCTTGATGGGAATAGTAGGAGTCGAAACATGTTGGGACAACTTTACACATTTTGGGTATTATAGGGGATAATCTAGCCAGGGGTAGTGTCACGATCACAACGCAGTCCGTGCCCTGGACCACAGACGTGCTCATGCCTTCTCTGCAGCTCCCTCAGTGGGTGTAGTGGCAGCCAGTGTCCCTGCAACAGCTGTTAGCATGAACTCACCTGCCCCTGCTCCTGCTCCTGCCCCTGCTCCTGCCCCTGCCCCTGCTCCTGCTCCTGCCCCTGCCCCTGCCCCTGCTCCTAAACATTCATCCTCTGTGACCTCCCCACACATGCCACGGCTTTCTTAGATTTAAAGGGACAGTGTACTAATTACCTGTCCAATGACCTGGTTACCTCCTGTGTTAAAAGGAACTTCCTGCCCCTGCCTCAGTGTCAATTTGTTGGTGTTCTTCCTAGAATCTGTATGCTTCCTGATTAAACCCCCCTGTGTAACAGCGGGGGCGTCGCTGGGCTGTTTTGTCGGGCTCGGGCCCCGAATAAAACCCCCTGGCCCAAAACCCCCCCGGGGCCCCGGGCCCGCTGCCAGGGCCCCGGGAGCACCGAGGGCCCGCACTAATGTGCGCCCGTTTGGACGCACATACAACGCGGGCTTCTGGGGCAGAGAGCGACCCTCCCTGCCCCAACTGTCGGAGTCCGGGTCCGACACAGCGGGGGCCCGCCCGGGCCTCTTCGCTGGGACCCGGCGCGGCCCCGGCGGCTCAGCTGGCGCGGGGCGATGTAATGACCTCATCACTCCGCTGCCTTCCCGGGGGCACAGCGCGTCCCCAGGCTGTGCGCCCAGGGGGGGGAGGAGCGGGGCTGAAGGGGCAGAGGGGCTCGCCGGGGATGCAAGGTGGTATTTAAGTTGTTATTTTTTTTAGCGTTTTCCTGCCTCGGTGCCCCTATTATGCCCGTGTGGCCTATATATGCCTGGGCCCTATAACCCGCCCCGTGGCCCCATATACCTGCCTGTGGCCCCCCTTACGCCCGGGCCCCATACCTCCTGTTTGGCCCCTATCCCCGCCTGTGGCCCCCTATACTGCCTTGGCCCCCCTTTCCTGCCTGTGGCCCCCCTTCCTGCCTGTGGCCCCCCCTACCCGCCTGTGGCCCCCCATCCTGCCGTGGTCCCCCATACCTGCCCGTGGCCCCCTATAAACCCGCCTGTGTGGCCCCATATATCCGTGTGGCCTATAACTGCCTTGACCCCCATTCCTCCCGTGACCCCCTATACCCCCCGGGGGGGCCCCCCTATCCCCCTGTGGCCCCCTATACCCGCCCGTGGCCCCCCATATGCCCGTGGGCCCCTATTTTGCCCGTGGTCCCCTATACTTGCCCCGTGGTCCCCTATACTTGCCCGGGCCCCCTATATGCCGTGTGGCCCCATATCTGCCGTGGCCCCCATCCTGCCTGTGGCCCCCCATATGCCTGTGGCCCCCTATACCGCCCGTGGCCCCATTACTGCCTGTGACCCCCATACCTGCCTGTGGCCCCCCAACTGCCCGCGGCCCCCTATACTGCTGTGGCCCCCTATACCCCCCTTTTGGCCCCCCATATGCCTGTGGCCCCCCATCTGCCTGTGGCCTCCTATACTGCCTGTGGCC
>JAODAL010084205.1:0-11001 GCA_025379985.1 Phyllomedusa bahiana
TTTCGGAGGGATGCGGTTTTTTGTTCGCCCGAAACCCAAAACAACAAGAATGTCCACATATACCAGCGGGATCATGTAAAGCCAAGAAAGGGCATAGTCACAGCTAAACGGGACGACACTCCATAACCAAAAAGCCTCATATTTCAAAATAATACCAGACAATGACTTTGATGAACTCTCTCTGACGGAGCTGATAGGGGCACCTCTCACCAGGAAGTAGCCAACCCATCTGTAAGCAGTGATCCTGGTCATTCTAGACAATATCCTGCCAGAGAAAGAAGAGCCCTGTCTAGACTCCTTGAGGAGGTTAAGCCAGGATCCTGGAACTTTGATCAGATTATATTCATGATTGTGAACTGACTTTTCATGTTCATGTTTTCCTTTTGCTTTGTTGTTGTTGTTTTATTTCACCATAATGTAACAAAATTCAAATGGGTTTCTTTATATATATTTAATATATATATATATATTTTAATATATAATATTATAATATATATATATATAAAATATATATATATTATTTATATTATTTAAAAACAGGGGGTGATGTAACATACAGTAAGTATTCCTGCCTCTTTAAGAGGTGAACACAGGAACCAGGAAGTGGCATTGCTTGCTAGAGGCTAAGGCTGTTGTGTTGTATATCAGAATGTGGAGAGAGCAATAAAAGCTTTGTTGCCAAATTTTGAAAGTGGAAAAGCAGGAGATTGAAGCAGCAAAAAATTTGCATGGACACGCCCATCTTGTTGGTGTGCCACGCCTATTCGAAAAGCCACCCCCCTACACCTAACAGCATAACGGCTTTGGAAGAAATCCAGGTAGATGCCCCCTCTAGCCAGGTAGTAGACCCCCATAACCAGATAGTGCCCTTTACAGGCAGGTAGATTCCCCCTAGTAGTCAAGTAGATCCCCCTTGTAGCCAAGTAGATGCCCCTTGCAGCCAGGTAGAGCCCCTCTGTAGCCAGGGAGAGCCCAAATTGTAAACCAGGTAGAGCCCCCTTGTACCAGGTAAGGCCCCCTTTGTAGCCAGTAGAGGCCCCCTTTGTAGCCAGGTAGAGGCCCCCTTTGTTGTAGCCTGGTAGTTGCCCCTTTTTTTGTCGCCTGGTTGTGCCCCCTTTGTTGTAGCCTGGTAGTTGCCCCATTTGTAGTAGCCTGGTAGTTGCCCCCCTTGTTGTAACCTGGTAGTTGCCCCCCTTGTTGTAGCCAGGTAGTTGCCCCCCTTTGTTAGCCAGGTAGATCCCCCCTATAGCTAATAAAAATAAAATAATAAAAGCCCTTACCCTCACCAGCTCCCTGCAGCACGTCCAGCTCCGGACATCTCCCGGCCACCGACTCAGGCCCGCAGGGGAGTGAGTGAAGCCGCGCGTCACACCCCCTGCGATGCTGATTTTATGAACTGCGCACACCGGCGCTGTACTTTCCCAGGGGAAAGGGAGGAGGGGAACGATCCCTCCTGCCTTCTCCCTGTACGGCAGCTGCTGACTGACTGTGCGGCTGCGGCCACACAAGTCAGTGAGACTCGCCGGGCGTGTGAGTGGCCGCTGTGGCCGCTTCACCCGCCTGTAGGAGGCAGATGCTGTTGGAATTCATCCCTGACTTCATACTTCAAGGACCTTACAGTTATTTGGTTGATTTCTTTAAGTATCTTGAGTAGTCCAATAAAAGTGGAGCTCATTTATAAGACATTACTATAAGGCAGTTAGTCCTTTTAGAAAGTCAAATTCTGTCTTTAGGATGCATTATGGCTCTAGGGAGTTAAGCCATCCTGAAGATTTCTGCAGATGTCTGTATTAGCTGATGCCTGAGGATGCAATGTGAGGGGAAAAGGTATCACAGTATATTGAATGATAACAGTTTTAACCCCCTCATTGACCGCCCACTATCTCTTGATGGCCGGCAGATCATGTTCTCTTTCAGCAGTGACAAGAAAAGACGTCACTGCCTAGAGAGGGGGTTTACAGCTCCCAGCACCACAACTGTGCTAGGAATAGATGTGTAGTTAACAACTCTGTTCATAGGACAGACTCTATGAATGGCAGGGATTGGAGGAAGCCTTCATTCCCTGCCGTTCAACCCTTTTATTGCCGCAGTTGGTAACTGCAGCATAATCAATGGGGTTTCCCCTGCTCAATCAGGTCATAGGGGTTCCCAGTGCACGATGGAGCATGAGGAATATCTTTGCAGTCATCCCTGGGGATCTAGAGTATCTCCAGGGCTGTATGCATAGTAAGCCTGCGGTCAGGGCACTCAGCTTATTGCCCTTATGGCAGCCTGTATCATACTGACACATACTCTAAAGTATTAGCATACAGGAGAATGCTAATACATAACTAACTATAAAAAAGTGTGCAATAGCTATTCCTCAATGGGATTACAAAAAAGTAAAAAACATAAAAAGTGTGGAAAAGTACTAAAATAAAAATAAATATTTAATAAAAAGAATTGTTGTGCATGCACTACACACAAAAAAAAACCTACATATATTAAGCATTCACATGTCCAAAATAACCTGTAGAATTACTCTGCAAACACCACACAATATCAGCAGAACTCTGCAAGAACTAAAAAACAGTCAAAGGGGAAATAGGTATTTTTTGGAAAAGCATTTCTGCTGCTTTGGAACATATGAAAATTTTGAGGTTCTTAGTGTACATTTTTTTTATCAAAACTGTAAATGCCCATCTACTAATGGCAAGGTGACTTCAATTCAGATGAGTATCTACACTATATGTTACCTCTCTTGGTGTCTGTTCAAACCTCTACATTTCAGGCAGAGAAGATTCCAGCTGTAACCTGATCTGATTAGAAAACCTGAGCTGATGGGTGGATTGCAAAAAACAAGGGGGCCAGCCACTTCACAGTTTTGATCAAAAATGTACACCAAGAACCTCAAAATGTCCATATTCCAAAGTAGCATAAATGCTTTTCCAAAAAATGCCTATGTCCCCTTTCACTGTTTTTTAGTGTTTCTAGAGTGCTGCTGATATTGTACTGTGTTTGCATTGCTTCTGGCTGCCACATCAGCGCACCTATATATTCATTTTTCAAAATGGATGTGCTGACCATATTTTGTTTTTACACTGTATAATAACTCTAACAAGTTATTTATTGATAAATGTAAAGATTGTAAAAAAATTAATAAATTCCGAAAAGTACAACTTCTGCTTAAAAAAAGTCTTCATACAACTGCATCATTGAAAAAATTAAAAAGTTATGACTGTTGAAACGCAGAGAGGCAGAAACTAAAAACATGATCTGGTCATTAATGCCTTTTCAGGCCTGGTGCTTAAAGAGATAAAGAAGTTAAAGATATTCTCTCACTATAAAGATTAGCTTTCAACATGTAGAGAACATCAAGTCTTTTTTCAAATACTTTCCCTTTTGATATTGTCCTGAACAGGTGATTAGGTATTATCATTCTTGTTGTGGCTGCATATTTTACTTTTATGTTTAGGTGCACAATTTGGGTGTTCATTTGAGGTGAAATGGGCTGGTATTATTGGGTGCACTTTCCACATCCTCCTGTCTCTTATACCCTTGTTTTATTAGTGACTTATACTCTGTAATACCCTTGTTTTATGTTTAAATATAGACCCCCTGTATATATTTCTTCTCCCTTTACAAATTGTCCCCCTTTTGATTTTGGGGGGGTTGAAACATGTTGGGACATGGGTGCATAGGGTCCCGATTAGTGTAAGGGTTAGGTTCCGGACGGGAGCGTCCTTGTTGGACGATCATCCCGTTTTTTTTGACAGGTTTTGGTTTTCATTTAGACTTTGTAGGGATTTTCTATTAAATGCACTCCTTGCTTTTTTTCGCCTGGTGTTTAATTTAATCATATATTTAATAAAAGTTTTTTTTTAGTTTTTTCTCCCTATCGAAAACCTAACAGGTGTTTACAAGAGATTTTAACTCTGGGTGACACGGGTTTTCCCTTTTCCCATCTTACTCTCCCCTTTTCTCTCTCTGCTTTTTGTCTTACCTGAAGCAGGAGTACACACAGAGGCGGCACAAAAGGACGCTGGCAGCTTTAGAACAAAGTGTGTTATCTCTAACAAAAGGGTCTGAGAAGCCCAAAGCGCCCTCTGTTGGATATAACAAATCCTCAATTGCTTTTACCCAAAGCATTTGAAAAAAGAAAAAAGGATTTCCAAGCCAGATCTCTCACTGCAACAACACTGTTTGGGGGATTTTTGTCCCTCATCATGCAAGCAGAGTGTACTCTGGCTTGTGGGAGGCATTGAGTGCTCAAAAAGGGGGAAAAAGACTCCCTTGAGGAGAGCACTGGACGAACGGTTTTGTAATTAAAAGTTTTTCCCTTTTTTTGCCCTCACTAAAAATTTCATAAACAAAGTTTCATTAGGGGAAAAGGGGCTGAAACCAAAGCCCCCTGTTAGTTTTAACAAATCCTAAATCTGCTTTTGACCCACCGAGCCCTTAACAAACAAAAAAAGGAGATTTATTCTTTGGTGTTTACTTCGAGCTCGGAGCCTCTGCACATAGATTACATCCCCTTTTGCATTAAGTCATGCAATTAGAAAAGCTGTGAATACAGAGCTGTTATGTTAATCACTTCTATGGAACCACCCACAACAGGACCAGGAAGAAACAGGAGGCATGAATCTAAAGCTGTTGGGGGTTTGTTAAAAAAAAGGTGAGGCAACCCGTTTTTAAAGGGGACAAAAACTTGAAAAGTGTTTTTTTACATGCAAAGTTACACAAGGAGTTTTTTCCCTTTAATTTAACTTTCCACTCCCCCAGAATGTCCAGAATGTCCTGCAATTAGGGAGATCCCCAACTTCCGGAGAGCTGGCAATCTCCACAGCCAGGGGGAGTGGCTTTGATTCTTAAAAACAAGTGGCACAGGATAAGTACATTTTGCCTTGATATCCTATTGGGGAGAGAGAGTTTGCCTAAACTTAAAATCCCATTGCGGCACACAAGCAGTATTTATCTTTACCTGCACATATACTTATGTTGGTCACTGCTGTTCATTCCCTTTATCCTTACGGCCACCTCCACACATCCACAACATCTGAGTGATGTAGTGGATGTGTGTTCCTTTTCTGAATGCTGGATAGGCTATTCAGCATTCAGGAATAGTGGGTGATGTCATATCCCCCACAGTAGGCACCCATCGCTGCCAAACAAACTATCCCTGAAGGACCATACCAAAAGTTAGCTAGTATGTGTTGGTATAAGTTCTAAGAAAGAACTTGAAATTTTGTTCATTCATTCTAGCTGATCATCACTCTGATATTAGCAACCAGAAAAAAATATTCAAAGCTTTGTACAATGCTCTTCAAAGCAAATTGTATTCTGCAAGGGAGCTGTAAGGAAAAATGTGTAAAAAAAAAGTAGAGGTAGCAAAGCTGGAGACTTAGGGAGACATGATAATGAAGGAAGGGGATTCATAAGAGAATAGTCGAGTCTCGTTTTCAGTGTATAATGCGCCTCAATGTATGACAGTGGTCTTTGTGTGATTATAAATGGAGTGTAAAGTTTGACGTGGCTTGTCTGTGTTTTAGGAAATGAACGGAGAAAAAATAGATATCGGACGCTCGTCTCGTGAATGAATCCTCGTTGAGGGACCAACATAGGGATAAAATGTTAGCTTTATTCCATAAATAACATTAATCAAGGTGGCCTTAAATGCTTAATTGTAACTTGCATAAAAACGCGTTTTCGTGCTAAAAAGTCAATTCCTCAGAAATGCTCAAATGTTACATCTGAGGTAAGTCAGCCAACAGTCCTGAGATACAGCCCTCAGGCTATATGATTAAATCATTATTGTCCCATAACAGTCTGAGATACGCATTCAGTTTTGGATACCCGTTACTATCCACAACAGTCTGAGCATACTGGCAGCTCAATACCTTTGTAACGCACAGCCACTCTACGAGAAATTGTGTATTGTTGTAGTAGACTATAGACACAGTGGCACACCACATTAACAAGGCGAGATAGCGGCAAACAAGGTCGCATACTAGTTGCGGAAACATCTGCGCTTGGATACATCTGAGGCCCTCACAACAGTTTTAGGATAAATTAGGTACCGGGAGCCCCAACCAGCCTAGACTCCGTAACTGTTCCAGCACAATCAGGCTGAGATACTTCAGTAGGCCTCATAACATGCTGCGAATACCATCCACAGGTTTTAGATACATCAAGAGTCCACAGCAAGTATCACATAACATAGCACAAAACATTCCTCCCTCAGGTTCTGGGGGGGTTCTTTGATAGGTGGAGGGGTGACATAAGGGAGGTCTCCTGATATACCCATGGGGTTTCGGTCACAAATCAGTGGGTCTGCTATCAGGGATCCCCAGTTCATTCAGACCTGTCTTGGCTGTTTCTCTCAATACACTCTTGAGTTGTATTTCTTTAAGCTGTGGGGCATTACCTGTTGAGTCCCTCACAGCTCCTCTGTGCTGGATCTGATAAAACAGGAACATGCTAGTGCTATGGAACTGTCAGCTTAGAATCCACACAGTGAGGGCCTGCAGACTCTTCCAACATCAGCTTGCAATTTGACCTCCTCCTGCAGGTGATTTCGTCTGGGACTGGCAGCCAACACACAAATCTTAGTGCTTGAGACATCCAGCTAGATCAAAGGCGTGACATTTAAGGACAGACATTTGCACAGTACACATATCAGAGACATCTATTCAGACGTAAATCCACTATCAGCTTTCCTTCACATCCGGTAACTTCCCAGGAATTATTGCACAGTCTCTGTGGGGAATTCGACATATCTGGGTTCTGCTGGGGTTGCAATCGGAGGGGGAGCTGGAACTAATTACTGTGCATCTCCCCAATGTCAGTACCCAAAAAAACCTTTGAGGGGATAGTAGCGGATATCCCCACATCTCCTCATCCCTCGGCCCGCTCCCCATCAGATAAACCCAGCCACTTGGTATAGCAAGCGACTCCGCCAAATCCGGTCCGGACATGGACCTTTCCCGCGGATAATATCCTCTAGGCATTCACCATCTCTGACCACCCACAGTAACCTCTGCTCCACTGTCCTTTTGAAGATCCATGCGACATTTCCTGCCCATGGTAACAAGTTGAAGGTTATGTTTTCTCTTCCCTGCAGTCCAGGTTACCAGATAAATGGAAGGGCCTGCTCCGAGGGGCTCCATGGACATAGGAGTACTCCTCTGCTTGTCTGGACATGTGGCACTAACATGCCCCACTTTGTTGCATATAAAACATTTGCGCGTGTCAGTCAATTGGCGTGTGGAGTGAGGAGTACTAAGAGGGTGCTCAGGTGGACGGTGGGGAGGATAAGGGGGATCCCCAGCAGGCTTACCTCTCCTCCAGGTGGACTCTGATGTTTTCCGGGCTTCTGTCATTCTTTTGGCGACTTAGGAGTCTGCCTGTTCGGCAGCTTCGCCAGACGTCTTCGGCTTCCAGTCGCAGACAAATTGCCGCACACCCACAGGACAGATATGAAGAAGCTGCTCCTTGACCATTATATGTTCAACAGGTTCATCAAAGCAGGAACAGAAGTCCTTTCTTACCCATTGCGCTTGCGCAAGTGACTCTTTAAGTGCTTCATCCACATCTGCGAAGCTTTGCAGTGAGGACCTCTCTGCAGACTCCGAAATTTCCTCCTGCAAAACACCTCCGGGGTGAGGTGATATTTTTTCATGACCAGAGCGCACTTTATGGCATCAATAGTTCCCATTCTTGCTACTGCGTGGGAAGTCCAAAAAACCTCATGCTTTGGCCCTTTAGTTTCTGAAGTCAGATATCGAGCCCACTGCTCTTGGGCAGATGATATTGTCTGCAAGTTTTTTCAAATCCACATTTTTTATTAATATGAAAACATCTAAAGTCCCCATTCATTTTTTCCCTCACCGGTAATTTTTCTAGTTGGGGTTTCAAAGGGTTTTGTATCCTGGCATGAGGCTGTGCAAGCCTCACCCCTTTCAAGGTTCGTGACCAGCTGCAACTTCAGGTCCCTTTCAGCCGTGGTGGCCAGGCCCCCTCTCGCACGGCCTGGCGTTAGCAGCAGCAGCCATCTCTCTCTGCTTGTTGGTCATAGCAGATAAGAGTTGTAGGCGCAAATTAAGGGTCACAAGCAACTAGCTTCTGCAAAGCCTGTCGAGAGCATCTTCCATGCCTCCAGTGAGAATGCGTGCGGGTGTCCTCAGGGGAAATTATTTTCGGAAGCAAATTCCCGTCAATTGGACCTGTGGCATTGTCAGTTGAAAGTTCATCTGATGCTGTGTCCAGCTGCTGCAATCCGCTCCATGACTCACGTATCAGCAGAACTTCGTCTTGGGGCTGCCGGGTCAATACCTCTCTGTTCAAAGAGGCGGATGAGAGATTCCTTGTTCCAGTTCTTGTACAGGGATGACATATTCACACAGCACCCTTTGCCAAATAAAAGAAAAGAAAAACAGGGAAGGGAAACTGATTGGCTGCGTATATGTTCTTTAGTAAACGTTGTAATCCTCACAAAGATACAGTCCAGTCTTTTAGTCATGAATAATTGCTTAACCCAAGCACTAATTAGCTGCAATAAAAAGAAAAATAATCCACACGCTGCAGCCCCCTAAATTATGTATCACGTACACACCTCACCCAGCACCGTGACTGGGGCCCTGTAATGGAGTCGAATTATTTCCACTTGTGCTCACCTCTCAATCAGAGCGAATCAAGCATTATTGGCACCCCCCCCAACGAAAGACATATTCCAGCACCCCAGAGTATATCCGCTTGCCACCCCCTACCTTCAAGTAAATCAAAAAACGAGGAGATCAGAGAGGACGACTGCTGTGATCCCCAAAATAATTAATAAAACACTTAAAAAAACGCTTAACCCAGCTAACCTCAACTGCTCTCCATCACTACATCCAAAGAAAAAAACACTCCTTCAAGAAAATGGGATCCGCAGTGACAAGAAATAATGTTATTATTGTACTTTAAATATGAAACAGTTTATACAGTGCTTACATAGAGAAAAATACAATAACAATGACTATGACATATGCATCAAACAGTTACAAAATAAATGGGAGAAAAGCTTATAAAGCCCTTACACTTACAAGTCTTGACTTTCAAATCCGAGGGGCACGGAATAAGGGAGATGGAACACAGCTCAATTCAGAATTGATCCCCAAACTATGTACAAAGAGCTGAGCCTTGGACAATGGGTCTTAAACCCTAATCAGCCATCCTTCATAACTATGCTTCATCACTGGCTGGAAGATATAATGAGGTGGGTGGTGCTTGATGTCTAATGAGGGTTGTTGCTTACTATCCCCACAAGATGGCAACCACGAACTGCACTTCTGCTGTGGACAGATCAATGAACTCTGTGTCACGACGGTCCGTAGTGGATCCGCTGGACCAGCGCAAGTGATGAAGTCTAAGTAGAACTCGGTATTCACCAGAGCCCGCCGCAAAGCGGGAGGGACTTGCTGCGGCGGGAAACTACCAGGTCGCTTCCACTGGCGAGACTTGCTTGCGGCGGCGGCGGCCAAGGAGTAGCGAGGTACAGAATCGTCAGACGAGGCGTAGTCGGGGACAGGCAATAAGGTCAGTGCAAGCGCCAAAGGTTCGTAGTCGAGAGGCGTAGGCAAAGAGGTACGGTACACGGTAAGGACGGAGACACTAAGAACGCTTTCTCAATAGGCTAGAAGGCACTAAAGATCCGGCGGGGACGTTCCGGAAGTGCAACCCTTAAATAGGGTCAGTGATCGGCCAACAACCAATTGTGGGCGCACTGGGCCTTTAAATCAGAGGAAGCTGGCGCGCGCGCCCTAGGGAGCGGGGACGCGCGTCGCGGCCGGCAGGGACGCCGCATGGAAGCAGGAGCGCAGACTGGTAAGTCTGCCCGCACAGGGGAACGATTACGCCTGTGGCCCAGGACTCGGACCACGGCGCCGCTCGTCCCCGTAGCCAGAGAGAGGGGCAGGAGTCCCGGTGAGCCCGCAGCCTGGCCGGGGGGCTGCGGGACCACAGGTGACAGTACCCCCCCCCCCCCCTTAGGCTTCCCCCTCCTCCTAGAACGGAGAAACGTCACCAACAGGGCACGGTCCAAGATGTTCTCCTCCGGCTCTCAAGATCTCTTCTCAGGCCCGAATCCTTCCCAATCGACCAGAAAATGACGTCTCCCTCTGATGGATTTCATAGCCAGGATGTCCTTCACCGCAAAGACATTGGAGGTTACTGCTTCAGGAGAAAGGGGGGTAATCCTCCGGGAGAAGCGGTTTATCATGACGGGCTTCAGTAGGGAGACATGAAAAGAGTTTGGGATCCGCATGGAGGGTGGGAGCCAGAGTTTATAGGCCACAGGATTAATACGACTCAATACCTCAAACGGCCCCAAGAACATTGGACACAGCTTATAGCTCGATATCTTGAGCCGAACTAATTTGGCAGAGAGCCACACCTTGTCACCAGGAGGAAAAGTCTCCTCTTCTTGTCTGCCTGGGTTTTCATGCAGACCGCTGCCTGCTGTAGGGACTGACGAGTCTGCTCCCAAATAGTGGTCATATCTCGAACCATTGCATCTACTGCGGGAACTTTGGAAGAAGAGGTCAAAGGAGTGGGGGGCGGGGGTGCTGCCCATAGACCACATAGAAGGGAGAAGCACCAGAGGATTCTGAGTCCAAAGAATTATAGGAGAACTCCCCCAAGGCAACAGTTGGACCAATCATCCTGGCGAGCTGAGACAAAAATGCCGCAGGTAGGCACCCAAAACCTGATTGACTCTCTCTACTTGGCTGTTGGACTGAGGATGGTATGCCGAGGAGAAATCTAGCTTTACCTGCAACCGGGAACCGAGGGCGCGAAAAAATCTAGATACAAATTGGACTCCTCGGTCAGAGACGATGTGCTGTGGCAGACCGTGTAGGTGAAAAATATGCATGAAAAAGAGCGTGCGAGGCAGGGGCAGACAGTAACTAGGGCATCGGATAAAGTGAGACATCTTTGAAAATCGATCCGTCACGACCCAGAATCAGGTGTTACCCGAGGAGGGAA
>JAODAL010084206.1:0-11000 GCA_025379985.1 Phyllomedusa bahiana
CCCCCCCAAAACACCCCCCTGGGCCCCAAGAATCATTTCCACGGGGGCCCCAAAAATCATCCCCCCCGTGGCCCAAAAAATCATTTCACTGGGGGGCCCCAAGAATCATTTTCACGGGGGGGGCCCCCAGAATCATCTCCCCGGTGGCCCCAAAAATCACTCCATTTGGGGGCCCCAAAATCACCCCCACTGGTGGCCCCAAAATCATCCCACTGGGGGGCCCCAAAATCCCCCACGGGGGCCCAAGAATCATTTTCACTGGGGGCCCAAAAACTCCACGGGGGGCCCCAAAATCCCTCCACTGTGGGCCCCAAATAAACTTCCACTGGGGGCCCATGAAACTCTTTTGCGAAAAAAATTTGAGTTTCTTTGAGAGAAAAACACCACAAAGCACCTAAAAGAAACGGAGGCAGAGATTGGAGATACATGTTAAAGTGCAGAGAAACATATGGGATCCTAGAGATGGAGACTCGTATCCCTATGCTCGGTAATATCATGTCTATTATAAGCTTAATAGAATTGTTGTGTTTCTTATTATCTTGATATTTTCTTTATGTACTTTACTCTTTATGATATTAGTTTGCTCTTCTATCTCCCCCCCCCCCCCCTCCTTTACACATAATGAGCCTCACCTTTTGCAAATGAGTCCCGCTGTGTTTTTAAAAAAACCCCATTACAATGCTGGTTTTACTTTGATCAAGATCCCACGGGGACTTGAAACGCGTCCCCCCCCCCTTTTGGGGGCCCCGCCCCCCCCTACACCCGGGGCCCCGTCAGGCTGCCCCCCCGGTTTGTGTTTTTTTCTTTTTGGGTTTTTTTTAAAAAGGGAAAAGCAGTTTTAAAGAAACCTCGGGCCCCACACTTTTTTTCTATTTGACTCTGTTTTTGGTTGGCCGGCAACCAAGGGCCCGAGGATTCATATGTTAGGGAAAAGAAGCCCCAAACCCCGCGGGTGACAATTCTTTTTTATATGGTAACCTAGAAAAAACACGCACCTAAAAGGGCTGAAACCGGGGAAAAAAGGGCGCTGACCAAAAAAAAAATTTTTACCCAAAAAGAAAAAAAGCCCCGAAAAAAGCACATTGCACCTTTTTTCATAATCATTTACTACTGGCAACATTTCTTTAAAAAAAAAAAAAAAAAAACACTTGATTTTTAGTTGTTTTTTACTTTTTTTTTGCATTTTTTTTTAAAAAAAAAAATCTTTTTTTTCAAGAAAAAAAAAGACACAAAAATAGATGTAAATTTTTAAACCACAAAAAACTTTTTTTCCCAAAAAAATTTAAACATTTTAAAACACCAGCAGGCCTTGCCAACAAAATGGCCTGTGTCCGCTTGGTAGCCCCCCTGGTGGCCAAAATCCTCAAGGGAGTGGCTTGGAAAAACCCTGCTCCCAAATGGGCGTCTCTAGTCAATTTTGGGGTGTGGGGCGTTCCCAGTTGGTCTGTTGGTGGCTCCGGGCAGTAAGGGTTAGTCCTGGTAGCCACCACATGTTGCAATGTTGTGCAGATCTGGTCTAAGGTATAGTAAAATATCTTTCCAATGACAGCGACTGCCATGAACATCTGCTGTTACATTCCTGTGTCAGTCTTACGCATTTTTCAGCATTTTTATTCGGGGGGCCCCAGGATAAGCAAGGTCTAGTTTTTCCTTCAGGTTGTGAGTGGGGGGGGGGGGGGGCTTTTACTCAAGGAATTGTGGGGAGGAACAGAATATGTAAATGAATAAAAAAACCTTTTCCCCAATCTGGAGCGACAGAGTCTCCCCTGTATCATCAATGTTCCCCCCCTGCCCCCAAAGCTTTACTAATAAAAAAAACCCCCGCTCTAAAAGGGCCCAGGAAAAAAATTAAGTTGGCATTATACTTTTGGGGTAAGCCCCCGCCGCAGAATCCTCGTTAAACGACTTTTTTGTGTGTTTCCCCCCTTCAATTTGGTTTAAATGATGGAAAAAAAAAACACTGCAAAAAATTTTCATTTCGAAATTCCTTCAAGGCGGTGACCTCCCCCAAACCAGCGCCATTGCTAAGGAGAAGCTGCTAATTACACGGCAATGAAAAGTCACGGACGCTCGGAAAAAAGTAAAAAACCGGGCTACATTTATCAAACGCCGCAATTATGTGAAGCTATTGCTGCAAAAGGGAAGCGCAGGCGAGGAGCTTGTCAGACGTGCCCCAAACTAGGGAGTCATGTACAAATCATAACAATAGTGGGACGTGCAATGATGAGTGATACATAATATCAATAGGAAACATTGGTGACAAAAATTATAATAATAGAATATACAGAACACGAATAGAAAATATCAGTGAATTCTGATGATAATTATAATGCAAAAATTATAACACAATATTCAATAACAATAAGTTACACGAAATAGAAAATATTAGTAACAAAAATTATACAGGCCGCCCCCACTTACACCCGTCCAACTTACATCTGTCTCTTACTTACAGGATTATGGGGTATGCTGGCACTTGTAGTTTCATGTAGTAGCTGTGGAACGACAATTTCCAGCATGCCACAGCAGCACATTAGGTGAAATCTTCTTAACAGGGGCATAAGCAGTAAAACAAATGTAAAAACCCTTCCCTGCACTGTCCAAAACTAGAAAAAAGACTTTTGTGCAGGAGTTACGTTTAATAAATTCACGGGCTAGTCGCGACGGCAAGAGGCATTGGTCGGTTTTTCAGACAGTTTGCGGTTTTACAAACTGTCTGAAAACCAACAAGTAACGCTGCCCCATAGACTTCAATAGAAAATCCGTGCAGCAGTCCCCATTGCACGGATTTTCAGCCGGACGTTTTTTTACACATCCGGCGATCCCGAAAAAACTTTGAACATGTTCATTCTTCCCCCCGTTTTCCGGGCAGAACAAAGAAACCTGTGGTTGGAGGGAGGTTTGATCGCAAATGTCAGGCAAAAGCCTTCCCCCTGCGCGCTAAAAAAGACTAAATACCGGTCGGAAAATCCGACCAGTATTTGGTCTTTGCTGTGTAAACGCAGCCTTCTGTCCCATAAGTCTCCCCTACAAACGGAGACTTATGGGACATGCTGGCACTTGTAGTTCCATGTTCCACAGCGGATAGTGGCTGTGGAACGACAAGTCCCAGCATGCCACAGCAGCACATGAGGTGAAAATGAGGTGAAATCTTTTTAAACAGGGGCACAGACAGAAGAAACAAATGAAAAAAACCCTTCCTGCAACGACCCCAAAACTAAAAAGAAACCTTTTGTGCGGGCAGCTACATTTCATAAATATACCTGTTCCAACTTACATACAAATTCAACTTAAGAACAAATCTACAGTCCCGATCCCATTAGTAACCTAAGGACTATCTGTAATAATACAATATTCAGTAATACTAATAATAATGTTACACATAATAGAAATAGAGCATATTATTTGAAAAAAAAAAAAATATAATAATACAATATACAATGATAAGTTATACCTTATATCAATAAAAAATATTGGTAAAAAAATATATAATACAACATAGAGTGAAGGTAACACAATATAAATAGATAACATTAGTAACAAAAACTAATAATACAATGAACAATAACAATCTATACATAATATACATAGAAAACTTATAATAATGAAATATACAGTGATAAGTTATACATAAAATCAATAGAAAATATTGGTAAATAATATACAGTGACAATAAATGGTAAATAATTAAAATAATAGAAAATATTATTAACAACAAATTATAAGTTACTCATAATATTGATAGAAAATGTTAATACTATAACATAGAATGATTATAATATGTGTCTTATTAACAGGAAATAATAGTAACAAAAATGTATCATGATACAATGGACAATAACAATCTATGCACAAGACAAATAGAAAATTTTAAATAAAAAATAATAAAAATTTAAAAATAATAAAAATAAACGTAAAAATAGTATTTTCAATTATTTTATTAATATTACAGCTATTTTTCCACATTTGTAATATTTGCAGTCAATGTTTCATAAAAACTTTAGACCAAGAGCAGAAATCTTGAAGCTTTGCGATTCAGCACTGGGCCTGGTGACAGGAATAGGGAAAATCACTGCAAATCCTCCTCAAATCAACAGCAAAATCCTCGAGTGCAGATTTTGTGATGAATTTACTGCTGATTTCATATCTGCTACAATGAAAAGGGGTGAATTACTTTTGAATTCATATGTTTTGGGTTTTAATATTTGCACCACATGTCTGCACTGCTGTTTATGAAGGCATAAATGCTAACAGTGACAACAGGCTGCACTGCTACCTATTGGGGCACAGACACTAACAGTGACCACAGGCAGTATTGCTCTCTGTAGGAGGATTAAAATCTGAATTCTATCCTTTGTAATAGATATGTTATCCTGGTATACAGAGATATATGCATTTTATCATTTTGGCTCCCTGCCACCACCACTAGGGGGAGCTCCGTGAACCACACATTCAACTCGATGGGAGCTACCTCTAATGGTCGTGAGATGACGATTGTTCTATCCTTCCTATGTGTGTGGTGCATACGTTGATAGGCAGCTAAACTCTTTCGCAGCAAGCACTGACAAGGAGTGATTTCCGTATTTCAACTTTATTGCATGAGATAGTGTAAAACTGTGGAACATACAAAACATACACTTACCATGATGTAACAGCATGGAAACATGACATATACGCAAGACAATGCAGGTATATTTACATGTGCATAAGATACAATATAGGATGAAGAGTGTGCTGACATATATACATGAGAGGGAAAAGGATATAGGTGCTATCCTGTCTGCAGCAAACATGGACACAACTAACTAACTAAAAACAGCAGTTATTGGCATAGAATGCAACACTATACAATGTACAACCCTGAATGGCAGTTTAAACTTACCAGCGATGCTAACTGTAGGTCTGGATGGGAGAGGATGGTTCTATATGTCTTTCATCTACATGTATCTAGGAGAAAATGGCTGCTGATGAAGAAGACTATTATTTCAATAGGTGGTCATGTGACATGATTAAGGTAGCTTTACTGGGACAAAGTTAACATAATATGTGCTAACTATAAGTGTGCCCAAAGAGCCACTAGATGGAGCTGTTGCAAATGAAACACATAAATGCAGTATACAAATATGAAGAACATAAGAAATATAGTCAAGGCATATAGCTGAGGCATAACAATGATTATGATGAAAAAGTTCAGTGACGGCCTCCTCCCACCAGGGCTCTAGGACATCTAGGACACCTTATGACAGGTACCTCACTGTTTATAGCTGCTTATCATTTCATTAATTTAATGTTATTTATTTTATAGAACTGTCATGAATTTATATTTTATATTTTGCTGTTGTATATTCTATTTTTATCTCTCAGTTTTATATGTTATTTTTATGTTATTTATATAAATGACCTAACATTTTATTCGGGGGCAAATTAAAAATTTTTGTTTAATAAAAAACAAAAATTTATTATATTTCTTATGCTTCTCTTCACAAATCAACAAAAAAAATGTTCCTTCTGCTTCTGAGAATATTCTTAAAGCAAAAAATTCATGAAAAATCATATTTAAAGTAATTGCCATGTAACATTTAAAAAAAAAATTAAAAAAAAATCGAAAATTCCCCTCCACCCAAGGCACGAAAACAATTGTGAAGCGGAGCCCTCCCTCCCCCATATTACACAGTACATTGCTACGGAGTACGACATGTCACCTAACGACAGGTCACCAATAAACATAAATGCCTCTGCCCCAGTAGAGATACAACCCCCAGCGACCCCACGAGACCCTCATTCTATAGCTACAAGGGGACACAAGCCACGTGTGCTGCATAAGTCCTGACTCCTGCAAGTGTGACTCAAGTACAAGAGACTCAACAAACATTTATACACAAAGGGGCAGATTTATCAAGGCAGTTGCGCCAGAATTCTGGCTCAATTTGCGCCAAAAACAAGCTTTTCGCCACATTTACTATGTGTTTTAGACAGTTTCAGGCGCTTACGTGGTTTCGTAAAAGGGGGAGTGGTTTCACGGAAAGTGGGCGTGGCTTAAATGTGACCAAAAATGCGCCAAGATGTGCAACCAAATTCTGGCGTAAATGTAAGCCAACTTAAAGATGGTGCAAACTGAGACTAGACAGTTCTAACCTGCACCAGATTTGTCAACACTATGATAAATTTGGCGCATTTTAAGACTGTCTAGTCTAAGCTTACACTGTCTAAAAGTAAGACACTTTTGATAAATCTGCCCCAAAGTGTTCAGGACCCAAACTGGGAAACATGAGGATGAACTTCCTCCTGTCACCGGGTTATATTGTACTGCCATCTAGTGTTCACTATGAAACAAAACAGCACAATACCCACACCTGCCAAACCGTGCATGTGATACAGTGAATCCATCTGTATACTCCTGTCCTACAAAAAAGGGGACAGACAATGTATACTGCCCCCTACTATACTGCATTACAGCGCCCCCTATGATTATTACTGCATCAAACTCGTCCAGCATGGAAAAGAATCCGGAGAAACAAATTAGAAATCATAAGAAAAACCAAGAAATATGTCTGTGCAGCTCCGCAGTGCATCATACAAGCTACACTGCTCTCAAGAGTATTTTAGTAGTTATATTCTTGTACATAGGGAGCAAAATTATAGTAGTTATATTCTTGTACATAGGGAGCAGTATTATTGTAGTTATATTCTTGTACATAGGGGGGCAGTATTATAGTAGTTATATTCTTGTACATAGGGGCAGTATTATAGTAGTTATATTCTTGTACATAGGGGCCAGTATTATAGTAGTTATATTCTTGTACATAGGGGCCAGTATTATAGTAGTTATATTCTTATACATAGTGGCCAGTATTATAGTGGTGATATTCTTGTACATAGGAGACAGTATTATAGTAGTTATATTCTTGTACATATGAGGCAGTATTATAGTAGTTATAGTCTTGTACATAGGGGACAGTATTATAGTAGTTCTATTCTTGTACATAGGGGCCAGTATTATAGTAGTTATATTCTTGTACATAGGGGCCATATTATAGATGTTATATTCTTGTACATAGGGGGCAGTATTATATAAGTGGTTATATATTCTTGTACATAGTGGGCAGTATTATAGTAGTTATATTCTTGTACATAGAGGCAGTATTATAGTAGTTATATTCTTGTACATAGGGGGCAGTATTATAGTAGTTATAGTCTTGTACATAGGGGGTAGTATTATAGTGAATATATTCTTGTAGATAGGAGCAGTATTATAGTAGTAATATTCTTGTACATAGGGAGCAGTATTATAGTAGTTATATTCTTGAACATAAAGGGCAGTATTTTTCTAGGTTTTTTTTTGTACATAGCGGTAGCATTATACTCGTTCATGGAAGCATTATTTTTGCAGTTTTGGGAGCATCGAATATGCTGTAAGCAGTTGTCACATCCTTTTAAGTGTTTTTTTAAAGAAACAGACAAATTTGAATGCATATGTTTTTTTTTAATCCTATGTTATTCCCATCTTTCCCCCTCTGTCTGAGCTCATCTCAGCTCTATCATGTTTCCGGCGGAGCAGTCACCTTCTAAAGGATCTGTGTACGAGCTCCCATCTTTCTGAGCCAGGGACCTTCTCATCTTCTGTGTTTTTATGTTGTATTCTATGGAGATAAAACAAAATCTGCCGCGTTTATTTCTTTCCTACAAAGTTCATTTATTCTTTCGTACAGTTAATTAATCTTAATATAAACGCGGGAGCGCAGGAAAGTTCATTAAGCAGGAGCCGGATGACAGAGAACAGGAATCTTAATTGGTCTTTTATGTTCCGTAAGAGAGATACAAATGGTGACGCGGTGATTCTTCTGTTCACCTCACGTAAGAGCCCCCAGTGGAGCAGAGACGCGGCCACAAGGAACCCGTGTGATGGGAATCGCTCCCCTGCAACATGATGCCCGTCCCTCCCTCGCCTGCTCTTCTGAAGATGAAGATAGGAAGTAACAATAAGGATCCCTATGGACGGTGGAGCCACGTTTCATCCTGATGAAGAGGATGGGGGTCCAGGACATGAGAGTGGGAACAATGCCACCTCCTCCATCCGAATAATTCTTGTTTGTTCACAAAAACCACAAATCTCTTCCAGGGCGGCTCAACCTTGTACCCACCGGGGACGGCTGAATAGACTCTACGCTATATAATACAATACACTGTATCCTCTAATCAGCTATAACATTGAAACCACCCTGCTGCCCCAACCCATCGGGGCCTGGACTCCACAAGACTTCTGAAGAGTCCTGAGCGACCAGCAGCAAATCCCGTTCTCTTTCTATATATTTGTTTATTTACTTTTTTATGTATTTACTTTTTTCTAGTCCTGAAAGTTGTAATGAAGCCTCCATAGGTTAGAATCATCATTTTAAGAGGTGTTCACACCATAGACTTTGGATAAGTCATCAATCAAAATAACCTTAGAAATCTGTGTTTAAAACCTAACTTTTAATGTTTTTCATGAAAAACTCGAAATATTGGGGATTAGTGAAGACAAAAACCACACAACATACATAAACTACAAAAAATCCAAATAGGAAAGTGTAGAGTAGAAAAAGCTAGTTGGCAAATAGTAAGGGACAGCCTAACTTATCCCTATTGGTCCTATTACGGCCTAGCCTAGAACAGGGTAATCACCCCAATAAGTGCGGTCCTGTCAGGAACCTTGCCCTAGGTTATGCTAACCCTTACTCTATGGTTTAGAAAGGTCCCGATATGATTTGATTTCCCTAAATAGCATCGCCTCAGGGGACAATAAGGGATAGTATGTTAAACAGAAAAAAAAAAAAATTCAATAATTGGTAAGGGTTAAAGATACATTAAAAACACATTCACATATAGGAATTATACCAGGGGATCAGAAGCGACACGATAGGTATCGGGAGAGATGTTGCAGTGTTGGGGTATAGTGTTCCCAAATGCTGGCCAAGGTACTGGCATTATTTGTTCACCACTGGCAAAGTTCAACTATAATGGAGTATGGTGTCTCCCATGTAGTCATATAATGTGTTGTATACGCCTGTTTGTAAATTTAGAAAATTGAGTATAACAACTCCCAATATGATCACAATATGCCAGTACATTAACCCACTGCTTAAGTGACATATAATATCATCCCAATTAATGCATGGTCTATTATGTGTAGCCAACCATGTCTGTCTTGGCCCCAAATTGATATCGTGATAGGGTTAAGCATAGATTAGTAACATATCACCACCATCCCATAGGGATATAGGCAAAAAAACACATTTGTTCAATACATATGTTTCCCCAAATGGCCCCCAAACCTGTCCATATGGGAAAAAAGAAGCCTCTGGTAACTCCCAATCAAGTAGTCCTTAGTGTAGGATGTCACGCGCCCAATTCACGGCGTTCTGCTCCATCGTGTGTGCGCTCCGGAGTCCTGTACTGTTCGCGCTCTATATCAGCTGCAACAGCTTCCGGGACCCTCCGAGCGTCACTGGAAGGGACCTGAGGGGCAGCGGTCCCGTGCTGAAGCACAGAACCTGCTGTTACCTATTAGTTTACAGCATAACAGAGAAAGAAAAAAGCAAGTTTAATGGCAAGATCTCAAAACATAGGCAATAAGGCCAAGATAGTGACATTTTCATAATGTTAAAGGGAAGGTCAAAGGCTTTTTTGGAGGCCGCACTTACACATCCCTATCATTATTATATTCCCAAAGGGAGATATAGATGTGGAATGTATATATTTATTTCAAAATCAACCCGATCATATCCTTACTGTTGTCCTATACGATCTTATATTGAGATTAATATTTGGTTAGTGCACGTCCACTTACAGAGGTAGTATACATATGAATAATTAGGTAGAGATACAAATCCGATCAATGTAGTCAATAAGATGAGAACTCCAATACCCGATTATGCAGAGGTAAAGACGTATATCAAATGGGGGAAAGCAGATAGTATTAGGTACTTTCTCAGAGGCTGCAGTCACCAGCTAGGGTGAAACATAGTAGCAGAAACGTGAGTGTGGTATCGTCGGCTAAGGTAAAGTATAGTAGCCCACAATATTAACGTAATGTCAGCCCTATGGGGGATAGTGCTTACTACCATAATAACCCATTTATAGATTGTATTCAAATTTAGTTATTATTTTTTAGTAATGGGTAGGAGGGGATCATATGTCGTGCGGCCAAGATGAAACAACAAACGTCCAATCTCTCATTCAGGCCATCTGGTACCGTGGTCTTCAGCACGGGGGGATTCCAGAGGAGGAGCTAAGAGGGGGTGTAAGTTGGGGCTCAAGATGCAGTAGCCCCACAAATATTCTTGACCCTAATGAGGAGGGATCACCTCCCGCCCCAGTACTAAAATCAGGAGCTGGTCCAGAGGAAGGCGAAAATGTAGGCGAGAATGTCGGTGGATATGAGGGTAAAATCACGATCAAAAGTTTAGATGAGAATGCAAAAGGGAAAATTGATGGTGAGAATGTGGGTCAAAATGTGGGGAACGTGGGTGAGAATGTGCGGGTAAATATGGGGAACGTTGGTGAGAATGTGCGGGTGAATGTGGGGAACGTTGGTGAGAATGTGCGGGTGAATGTGGGGAACGTTGGTGAGAATGAGCGGGTAAATGTGGGAGAGAAAGGTGGTGAGAGTTTGGAGGGGGAGGTGGAAATGGACACGGGAGAGAAAGTTGGGGAGAATGCAGAAAATGAGTTAAATGTGGGGAAAAATAAGGGAAAAAATGTTTTTGGAAGGCGTGGAAGTAAGGGAAGAAATTCAAGAATGAATGAGGGAAAAAATTCAAGAATGAATGATGGTGAGAATGGTGTTAATGTTGGGGCTAGTACTAGCAGGGATGGGGAGGGTACTGGCCCACCTGCCCCTCCTGCTGCAGCGGACCCCTCATCATATGGTGGGGGCCGCAGCTATGCAAAGGTAGCGGCGGAGGGATAGGTTCTCGGACCACCACCCCAGTTGCCGGGAGTGAGGAAAATCAGGGCCCCCG
>JAODAL010084207.1:0-11000 GCA_025379985.1 Phyllomedusa bahiana
GGGTCCCCCCAATAAAGGGGAGGGGGGGGCGCAGAAATCCCCTGTTTTGATTCCGCCCCGCCCCCCGGGCAGCGCAAACCCCGCCCTCCCCTTTTCGTCGTCAAAAAGGTCCCGGAACCCCCCCTCAAGCCTGGGCCCCTTTTTTGGCTAAACCTTTTGATTCCCCCCAGGGGATTTTATATGCCGCCATTGGCCGTTTAAAGGATAAAGTTGAGGCCCCAAAAACCTTAAGTGGTTAACCCCCCACCAAATGTTAGTCCCCATGCAGCGAAAAAGCATGATTGAAAAAGGAGGGGAACCTTGGCCAAAAAAGGCCAGACCGACGCCGGGCCTCCAACCACCCCGTCACCCCCCTCTGTCTTTCCCCCTCCCCCTCCCCCGGGCCCCCAAACCCGGTTAAATCGCTGCCCATGTCTCTCAGAGTCCCTGATCAGGGTTTAGACCCCCCGCTTCAGCTTTCCCCGTGGCCCGGGGAAATACCCCCAGCACCCCCCCAGAGACCCAATTTCCTTTCCCCCTTTTCCTTCCGCCAGTTTGACGACCCCGGGACGCCCCTTAAACGGCCCGTCTAGCAAAACCCGCCTTCTGTCCTTTTAGGTTTGGGGGGCAAAAAAAGAAACCTTTTAAACCCAAACCATCCCAAAGCCAAAAGGGTGAATGTCGGCATTGCCGGGTTTTGGCCTTGGAAAATGTTTTTCTTTCCGTTTTGGTGGAAAAGATGGGTTCCCCATGTAGGGGACTCTCTTGCCCCCAATACCAGAAATTTCCCCAGCAGGCATTTCTTTGCTAGGAAAAGCCGTCCCCCCGCCCTGGGAGCCACTTTTCATCTAAAAATTTCAAGGGGGGGGGGTTCTGCATCTTGTCCCGGAAAAAAGTCCCTTCCCCAAAAACCCGGGACCCATGGGGCTTGTAAGCACGGGCCAAGGCAGCTATTCTCTGTGACAGCTCCCTGGGTGGCTGGGTGGATTTTCTCTGGGGGTGCGGTGGCTTTCAGGCTCGGCGCCCTGCCTTCAAAAACGCAGGGTTTGGGGCAGGGGGTCTTTCCCCCCCAAGGGCCTCTGGGGGGCATCACGTGCCAGAGCACCAGGCCGTTTTTGAAAAAAAATTTGCCTTGGAGGGCCGGGCCCCACACAGGTCAGGAGCTGTGGAAGGCTTCTAAAACTACCCCAGAACCCCAAAACATGGCTGGCTGGGCAAGAACCCTTTTTGCCAGGCAAAGGTGGTGTGGCGAAAAAACGGGCCCAAAAACTGCTGGCCGCCCTTTTAAAATCGGTTAGGGGGAGCACATCCCTTGCCCTTTCCCCATGTCATGAACCTTGTAGTCCGAAATTTCTTAAAAAAAGCTACCCCGGGGGGCGGCTGCCCGCTGAAGAAGGCTCGAGGTTTATGACCCCCGTTCCACCCCTTCCCCCCGTTCGTGCTTCCCTCCCCCCCGGGGTGCGTTGCCCGTTTTCAGCTTGGCCTCCCCGGGCAACCGGGTTCATTGTTGACGTGGGAAAAAGTGGATTCCAACCTTATTGGTCCAAACGATTGTGGCCCCGCCGCCCCAATGCCTTAAGCAGTACGAAAGGGAAACATGGCCCTGACCAAGCAGCGGGGTACGGCCTCGGGGGGGGTTGAAACCACCGAAATTTGGGGGCAGGTGGAAAAAAGCTTGCCCCATCCTTTTCCGTTTTGAAGAAGCCACCAAAAAGGTCAGTGCGGGGCAATGGGCCCTTAGTTAAGCAACTGGCATTGTGGTGATTTAGTTCTGAAAAAAGATCGTTGGACACTCTGAAAAAACAGGTCCCCCCCAGCGACGGAGGAGGGGAAGGGCCCCAAAATGCGGACCGAAGCCTTTTTTCTCCGTCAAAAATTCCCCAAAGGCCCCCCAAATTTCACAAATTTTAAACGGTTTTTCATTAGGCAGTGGTTCGGGGTCCAGAAAATTTGTGCAAGGTTTGGAGGAAAACGCTTCAGGGTGCATCATCTCAGGGGAAGTCAGGGGGATGTGTTGAAGCGTCCGGGCGGAGGCCCGAGGGGAGGAGGGGAAAGGGGGAGGAGGAAAAAAGGTTTTTTCCTAGACACCCATGTTACTGAGTCCCCGCCTTGGAAAAGAGGTTGGCACGAATTTGAGGGCCGGGGAGGGGGAAGTTTAGGAAAGATCAGTTTGGTAGTGCCCCTGCCCAAAAGGCCCTCCCCTTTTAACCCTGGAAATGTTGGATGCTCATTTCCTCCCAAAATGATCCCCGCAAATTTTTTTCCAACAAATGGAAAAAAACAGGGTTTTTTGGGTGGGGCCCCCTCCTGGATCCCGGGGACAAAAACAAAATTTTGCCCAAATTTCCTTCCAACCCCCCCAAATGGAGTAAAATTTCAAAGGGAAAAGGGGGACCTTGCTGTTTGATCAAACTGGGGAATCTGTTGGTTCCCGCCCTTTAAGTCCCCGGGGTAAAACATCAGAAAATGAAAAAGCAGTAGAGTGCCCGAGGCGGTTTCCCCAGCAGCAGAGGCAAGGTGGCAGAAACCTAATTTGGGGCCTCTGGCAAAACTTTGTTTACCCACCTCACCAACGGGAGGGGCAATGCAGGGCACACATCCAACACACAGAGATCAGCTTAAGATCATGGTGCCCCCGACTATCGGGGTTCTAAAAACACCGATGTTTTTGCATGTGTTCCGGACCCTAGACTTTGGGTACCCAAAATTTGGAGGGAAGGGGCCCGGCGGGTCGCCCGCCATAGAGGTGTTGCCCCTGCCCCAGGCACCAGCATCATATCTGAGGGAAACCCTTTGCACGCGGGGAGGGGTCTTTTCAGAAAAACCATCCGGCTTTTCCACAGAAAATTGTGGATCTTTTGGTTTTTTCTTCAAGTTTGAATCGGCATGGATCCTGATGATGTTGGGGCCCCCAAATTTTCCCCGAGGTCACCGATTATTTGGGCCAAGTTACTTCCCATTCCTTTTAAAACCCAGAAAGGGGCCTCTTGAAAATTTACCTTTTAAAAAATGACCCATTTCAAAAATGAAATTTTTTTTTTTTTCCTTTTTTCCCCAACAGTTCATTTTGTGGTTTTGCTGTGGGGGCTGTAAAAGACAGCAAAGGGTTTCATGAAAACCCCCCTATTCCATTTACTCCCCCTTTTCTTAAGGTTTTGGGCTTTTTTTAAAAGGGGTTTTGAGGTCATGTTGCTGTGGATACAGCAAAAATTTCTTGGTCTTTGGAAAGATATGTGATTCTAAGTGGCATTTCTCCCTCAAAAATTTTTTTTAATAGTGGGGGAGAAGCCAATTTATTTAAAATTTTTTTGGGGTCATTTTGGCTTTTGAGTTCCCAGCTATAATTATGGCCCTTTTGGAACAGAAATGTGGTTTTTCAAGTGGCATTTTTTCCCTCAAAATTTTTTTTATGGCTGAGAATTTCTTTTTATAATTTTTTGGGGCCCAGGGTGGGTGTGAGTTACAGCAATAATCAGGGTCCTTTGTAACAAAAATGTGGTTTCAAAGGGGCCCTTTTCCCCCCTCAAAATTTTTTTAACAGTGGCTGAAAAAGTCTTTTTTAAAATTTTTTTGGGGCCCATGCTGCTTTAAAATTGAAAGAAAATATACAGGTCCTATTTTAAAAAAAAAATTTTGTTTTTTTAAGGGGAAATTTTTGTTCTTCAAAATTTGGGACCAAAGGGGCCTCAAGGGCCCCTGTTTGTTTTTTTTTGGGGGCATTTTGCTGTGCATGCAGTTTAAAACTACGGTTTCCTATTCTAAAAAATGTTGTTTTTAAACAGACATTTTTCTTCACAATTGCCCAAGAGGGTTTCGGGGTGATGGTGCTGTCAAAAACAGGAATAGGTAGGCCATTTTTAATGGCCCAATTTTGCAAAAGGGATTGTTTTTGAAAGATTTTTAAAACATAGTTTATCAACCCCCTGTATTGAAAACCCCCAATTTAAATAAAATTTAAAAAAAAAAGAAAAACCCAAAGACATGGGGGTTTTTCCACCCCTTTTTTTAAAAATTGTTTTTTCTAGAATTAAAGTATTTAAAAAAACTTGCTTTGTAAAAAATAGCTTTTAAAAAAAATTCCTAAATTTGAAAAGGGGGGAAAGGAACGGGAAAAAAATTGACCAGATGTAGGTTTTTTCCCAGAGGACAGGGGAGTTTTTGGGGGGCACGGGACAGGAACAAAGTACAGGGGGACCTTTTCCCCCCCCAGCACTTTGGGGTTAAAATGGAAAAAGAATCCCCAAAGAAAAAGGGGGCACCGGGGGTGTAACGGAAGGGGTTAACACACCAGTATTTTAAAAGTGAAGCTAAATTTGGGGTCCACACTCATAGGGGAGGGGCAAGCCCCTCCCCAAAAGGTTTTGGGGATTTTGTAAGAGGATGGTGGAGTTCTCCCTTCCGCTTCCGCCTCTGTTTCAGCCCCGAAGTTTTCGTTGCTCCCGTCATCAGGGCTTTTTTAACCCTGGGGTTTTAAATTAGGGGCGGACGCCAGCCTGGGGCTTTCCCCGCCCCCAAATGTAACTCCGGCCCTGGGTCTTTGGGTGTGGCCCGGGAAACAGTATAGTCAATGTCCGGGTAAAAATTTAAAATGGGGGTTTAAAAGGAATTTTTTTCCGGGCCCATTTTTTTAAATGTGGGGGAAATTCGGTTTGGGGCTCATGCTGGGGCCCCGGACAGGTATGGTCAATTTCCAGTAAAAATTTAAAATGGTGGTTAAAAGGGGCTCCTTTTTCCGGCATTTTTTAAAAATGGGGGGGTCATGCGGGTTTTTGGGGTCATGCTGGGGCCCCAGGGCGGTAAAAAGTCAATTTCCATTTAAAACTAAAATGGTGGTTAAAAGACCCCTTTTTTTTCCGGCATTTTTTAAATGTGGGGGTCATGCGGGTTTTGGGGGCTCATGCTGGGAAAAAAAGGCCCAGGTTTAGTCAATGTCCGTGAATAAAATGGGGGGTTTGGAAAAAACCCCTTTTTTCCCGGCATTTTTTAAAAATGTGGGGGTTTAAATGAGGTTTGGGGCTCAGCTTTTTCCCCGGGGACGGGTTTATAATCAATGCCCAGTAAAAAATAAAATGGTGGTTGAAAAGACCCCTTTTTTCCCGGGGCATTTTTTAAAATGTGGGGGTATGGG
Organism: Phyllomedusa bahiana; assembly: GCA_025379985.1. Classification (NCBI taxonomy): domain Eukaryota; kingdom Metazoa; phylum Chordata; class Amphibia; order Anura; family Hylidae; genus Phyllomedusa; species Phyllomedusa bahiana. The sequence goes on from JAODAL010084207.1 coordinate 5,108, forward strand.
GGTTTTGGGGTCTGCTGGGGCCCAAAGGGACAGGTTTTAGTCAAAAATTCCAGTTAAAGTAAACATGATGGTTTCAAATCATATTTGCCTTCTGGCATTTTTTTTTAATTTGGGGGTGAGGGCGGGTTTTTAAGGGGTCAGGCTGTGGGTTACAAGCAGGGATAGTAAATGGTCTGTGACTTTTTTTCTGTGTTTTTTTAAAACCCAAGTGTGTTGCCTAAGATGTAGCACGTACCCATTTAAAAGTTGTGGAGGGTTTTTAGCTTCTCCCGCTTGTTTGGGTGTAATAATGAAAAGGGGTTGTTGCTCTCCCCTAGGGCTTTAATGGTCATCGCAAAATAAATTTTGCTTTACTATCGAAAAAACCCTTTTTTGTTAAACGGGCCCACTACGGGTATCGATCGGGTCTCGATAGCCAACGGGAATGTAACACTTGTGTTTAGAGAAAAAGCAAGACAATGTCAAGGTATTCTGATATTGAATATTTTATTACATAATATAGGACTACTGCAAATAAAGCCTTGATAATACTAAGCATGAATTTGATCTTATTTTATTAATCAGAATTTGTTTTTCTGGGTTTAATTTAATTATTTTATCCCCAAATGGGGGGGCTTTTACAATTTTTTTTTTTTTATATTGTGACATAAGATTTTCCATGATTGATGTTTTTTTTTACTAAAAGCAAAAGGTTTTTTGTTTCAACAATAATTTCAATGGAATTAAAAATTTGTTTTGGGGTCTTTGATTTTTTTTAATTTAAGCATGTTTGAATAAATCATAAGCCTGAGGGCAGTTTACAGAGTATTTCCCTATTTTTTGATCTGCCCAAAAATTAGGTCTATGTTTTTAAAAAGAAAAAAGTGCAAAACCCCAACAAAAATCCAGAAAAAAAACACCCTTATGGCTACAGACAGCATCATCTATCTAACGAGGTAATTTGTTTTATTTATCTCATTTCTACTTGTTTTCATACTATGCAACAACGTTTTTGAATTTTTTCCAGGTTAATAAAATTTGTTACAGAAAATGTAAAAAGGAGACCTCTTTTATTTTTTAAGACATGAAAACAGTGGGGATCCCTAATTAAAACCATTGTGTAACCAAAATCTTTTCATGTTTTAATTTTGTTTTCCCGTTTTTGCTTTTCTTTGTTAATAGCTAATTTAACATGGTCTCAGAACAGACCCCCCATAGATTGAAGATATTTTAACTTATTTTTTATATAGTTTATTATCTATTATCTATTATTTCTTTTCTATCTATCCCATCTATTTAATTAAAAAAAAATAATTTGGGACTTTGGCCCCTCTTTGAAAAAACGTAAAAAAAAACATATATGGATAACAGTGTTTTATTTATAAAAAAAAAAGGGGAAAATTTTTAAAAATTTAAAAAAAAAAAAAGTTTAAAAGCGGTTTTTTCGTGGCATACCCCGCTTCTTCAGAAATTTAAACAGATTACTTCTGATGAAGCGTGGGTATTTTCCCCCGAGGGCGTTGGGTTTAAATTTTTTGGTTTTTTTGTTTTTTTTGTTTGGGAACATTTCCCTATTTTTATCAAAATTTAAAAAACTGTTGTACAAAATGTGTTTTTTATTTACCCTTCCTCAAAGAGCCCCTGAAGTCCCAATTTTTTTTTTTCAAAATTTTATATTTATTCACCCGCACTTTTTAACGTGGAGGTGGACGGGTGGGGGTGCCTTTACCCAGGATTCTTAAAAAAGGAGTGATATATGCTTATGAGAGTTGTGCCTCAGTCATCTGCACAACCACTCCAGGTGAAAACCTACGATTATACAATTCACTTTGTTTGAACTTGCTTCATTATTGCGCACCCTCTCTCTCCTTTTTTTCTATATATCATTATCTATCTATCTATCTATCTATCTATCTATCTATCTATCTATCTGCCTGGTTGAGTCATATTATTATGGCCACAGCTAATATCCAGAATAAGTGCCGTGTGCAGCATGAACAGCAGCTAGATGAGCTGGGAGTGACTCAGTAAGGTCCTAGTAGGATGTCACGGGTATCTGGAGGCATGCCGTCTGCAGTGCATCCCACAGCTGCCGGCAGGTGCGTGGGGGAGGATCCATAGAGTAAACATGATGATCAAGGTGGTCACACAGATGCTTAACTGGGTTCACATCTGGGGAATTTGGGGGCGAGAGGAGCACTTAAAAGTGTTAATCGTGATTTTCTAGTCAATGTTAGACATTTCTAGTTCTGTAACATGTCGCATTGTCTTGCCAGAAGGTCCAAACTGTCACAGAGGAGGCCATCAGCATGTATGGATGTACATAATCTGCAAGGATGGCTGTATAATAAATTTGGTTGAGAATGCCTTCCACATGAGTGGAATGAGTGAATGAGTGGGCCCAGGGAATCCTACAAAAATATTCCCCAGACCAATATGTTGAAAACACCAGTTTGGGTTCTTCCAGCACGGGTTATAAGGTGATTGTTCTCTAATATGTCTTACCTGACATGCCAACATCCATCCGTATGATGCAGCAGAAAATGTGACTCATCAGAAAAGGCAACACTTTGTCAATCAGCAGAATTCCAATTCTCAAACTGATGTGAAAACTGGAGTCTTTCCTGCCAATGTAGCTTCATTAGCAGAGGTGCAGTGACCAGCCGTCTGCTTTTAAGTCCCATAAGCAATAGGGTTCACTGATCTGTTATAGAGACATTTCTGGTAGCCCCCTGGTTTATTTTGGTGTTGAACTGCTCCACTGTAGTGTGCGGATCCACCCCTGCACACCTTCGTAGATGACATTCATCTTTCACTTTAATGGTAAGTAGAGCTAGATCGTCATAATTTTTACTTCACTTATTTGCAGTAATGCCATTCGTCCACTAAAGATACACTTTCACCACAGCAGCATGTGAACAGTTCACGCACTGCTCAGTCTCAGAAATACTGCTACTCTTGGCCCAAAAGATAATTATAGTCCCTTTTTGCAACTCAGATAAATCAGCCCTTTTACCCACGACAGCAATGAGGGATATGTGTGCAGACAGCCTATCGCACACCTCATATACCCCACAAGCCAGCTCACCACATGTGACTTCCTTTATGAGCTACAAGCTGCCGGAAGTGGTCATAATAATGTGACTTGACTACCTATTTATCTTCATTTTTCTCTCTGTCTACATTTCTATTTGCTCCTGCAACTGAAATCATTAATCAGTAATTCAGATCTTTTCTCATTGCTAAAATGAATAGTGTGCAGCTAGTGCTCTTTTGTGATTGAAGATATGTAATGGTCATATATACAGTAGTTGGGAAATCTAGCTATATCGACCTGATTGCCCCCGCAGCAAGGTGCAGTCACTCATCATAGTTGTGCCATCATAAATCAGGGCTAAACACCAACTAAGTAGGTAATTTTTAAGTCAATTGGTTGAAAATCTGCTTTACAGCTTATTTATTATAAATCTAATTATCTTTTTTTTTTAATCTTTTTTTAAATTTCTCATATTAAAATGTTTCTGCATTTATCCTAAGCAGAGATGGGACCAAAATCTGCATACGCAGAACATCAAGAGGGCCCTATTGGAAGTTACATATTTCATTTTAAAGAACATTTATCACTGCCACACAAACATTTTAGTAGATACAATTATAAGACTTTTCACAAATACATGTCATTAGCAAATCATAAATTTTTCTCAGTATTACAAGGAACCGGTTTTACTTTCATTTTGTTAGAGAGAGATCACAGTCTGATCAGATTTCTTACCTGGGTGATACCAGCTGTTCGGGGAACTGGGACAAGATGGTTTAAATTCGGGTTTAATCTAGTTCTACTGTAGCTGGCAGGCAAGCACAGTGAGGTATACACCCGGGAAAAATAAGTATTTGATACACTACAATTTTGCAAGTTTTCCACATCAAAAAGGGGATCTGTTTTTTTTATCATAGGACATTCAAGGGGACAGAAGAATAAAAAAAAAATACAGAAAATCACTTTTAGGGTTTTTTAAAAAATTTAATTGTTTTTTGATGAAAATAAGTATGTTGTATTTTCTTTAAAGGGTCTTCAGAAAAAGGGGACGTAAAAAAAGCAATTTTGCAATTGATGTAATTTGCAAAGCTGTCTGTTTTCACAGGACCCCTTATATTTTTTTGTGTAAACACGTTCCCCAGGGCGGTGGGATTCCTCCTCTTTTCTCTTTGGCTGCCGACTCTTAATTTACATTCTGTTCGGTCCCCGGTCGTTTTCACGGGAGTGCCCCATTCCGCCTCTCTCACTCAGAAAAGGGGCCGGGGCCCAATTTCATCTGCACAGCCACCAGTCCTCATTGACTTGAACTGCTTCTCAATCAGAAAACAGCAGAATTGTGCCGGTGCTTAATGCCCCTCGGTAAGGGGCCGGAAAAAATTTCACTCTATACTCACTGCCCTGGGTCCTTTGTAAAAACAAGAAGGGGACGGATTCATAAAGACGGGATTCAACTGTACCAAAACCCCCAGCTGGGAGGGACGGATCGTGCCTGAGTTCTAGAAGACTAAATGCAGCCTGTGTAGTAAACACTCAACAAAATAAACGCATGGGGAGGGGGACAGTGCGTGTAGACCAGAAAGGATGGGGGTACACACTAAACCAGGAACGAGCATGAACATGAAGGGGGGAGTGTCACCCCCCTTCATTAAAAACACTCAGCTTGGAGGGAAAGAAACGCCCCTGGGTTTCGGAAGGGAGGAACAAGCTTCAAGAAAACAGCCCAAAATGATGAAGAGATTATCCCCTTTAACATTTGGGATAGAAAACTTTGTTTTCAATTACTGAGGGCAGACTTTCCTGTAGTTCTCAACCAAGTTTGCACACACTACAGCAGGGATTTTGACCCACTCCTTCTCTAAATCTTTCAGGTTTTGGGGCTGTTGCTCGGCTCCATCGAGTTTCTGCTCTCTTCAAAGATTTTCATCAGGGTGCAGGCGGAGATTGGGTAGGGCCCCTCCCGGGCTTTGAAATGCTTCTTAAAGCCACTCCCTTTTTGCCCTGGGTGTTGTTTCGGGGCATTTTCCCGGTGGGGGCCCAGCCAAAACCCTCTTCATGGAAAGGGGGTTGTTTTCAAAATTTCATGATACATTTCCCCCATCCACCTCCTTCAAAACGGGCATCGTCCTGTCCCTTTCAGAAAAGCACCCCCAAAGCATGATGCTTCCCCCCCAATGCTTCATGTTTGGGATGGTGTTCTTGTGGTTGTACTCCTTCTTCCTCTAAACAGGGAAAATGAAAAGATCCAAAAGTTATTTTGGTTCATCTGACCCATGACCTTCCCCCATGCCTCTTCTCGCAGGGGGACTTTGTGGTCCCGCAGATTTTTAATCCATGATGGTTATGGTTTTTTCTAATGGGGATCTTTGAGACTGTGGTCCCCGTCATTAAAGGGCATTGTCCCGGTCCTCCCATGAAGTTTTGGGCAGATTTATGACTTTTTTTTTTTGAATCACCTTAAAACCCCCGGGCGAAATTGTCATGGACCCAGACCAAAAGGGAAAATTGACGTCACTTGTGTTTCTTTACTTGCTATAGTCTGTAGCCCATCCCCCCTTGGCAGGCTACAATTGGTCCCCGGTGTCCTTTTTTTTTTTTGACACTCTTTGGCTTGGCCCCTGATGGAGGTTTGGAGTGTGATTCATCAAAGTTGGACAGGTATTGTTATCGATAACAAGCTCAAAAGGGGCAATTAAATACAGGGAATGAGGTAGGTAGAGGGCTTCTTAAGAAAAACTAACGGTTTGTGAGAGAAGAATTCTTGCTCGTTTGTAGGTGATCCAAATACTTTTTTTCAGAAAAAAAATAAAATTAATTATTAAAAAACATATAATGTGATTTTTTGGATTTTTTTCTACATTCTGTCTCTCCAAAATTTAA
>JAODAL010084208.1:0-11000 GCA_025379985.1 Phyllomedusa bahiana
AGGGGGGGGGTATTGTATGGGGTGGAGGGGATATTGTATGTGGGTGGGGGGGATATTGTAGGGGGGGTGGAGGGGGATATTGTATGTGGTGGAGGGGATATGTATGTGGTGGAGGGGATATGTATGTGGGTGGAGGGGGATATTGTATGTGGGTGGGGGGATATTGTATGTGGGGGGGGGGGGTATTGTATGTGGGTGGAGGGGATATTGTATGTGGGTGGAGGGGATATTGTATGGGGGGTGGAGGGGATATTGTATTGGGTGGAGGGGATATTGTATGTGGGTGGAGGGGGGATATTGTATGTGGGGGTAGGGCGATATTGTATTTGGGTGGAGGGGGATATTGTATGTGGGTGGAGGCGGATTTTGTTATTTGGATGGAGGGGGATAGATGTATGTGGGTGGAGGGGATATTGTTTGTGGGTGGAGGAGGATAGTGTATGTGGGTGGAGGGGATATTGTAGTAGGTGGAGGGGATATTGTATGTGGGTGGAGGGGATATTGTATGTGGGTGGAGGGGATATTGTATTGGTGGAGGGGGGGATATTGTATGTGGGTGGAGGAGATATTGTATGTGGGGGAGGGGGATATTGTATGTGGGTGGAGGGGGATATTGTATGTGGGCCGGAGGGGGATATGGATGGAGCTACTTAGCCCTGTATCTATGATATGCTAGATTGACAGATGTGAGACAGACAGATATGTGACTCACTTGGTATAGTACTACACCATACAATTCTTTTTTGCATACTGTATTATGTGGTAAAATGGGCGCATTTATGTCCTAGAGGCCAGCTTTTTTTGCTGGGGGCGGGGCGACCGGGTTGCAGGGGCGGGGGTTTAACGGGGGGGGGGCCGGCAGGTGCATCAGCTGTATGGGGCCCTGAAATTTCGTTTGGCGGCCCTGCTCCCAAGGTGTCATCCTATTACCTCTGCTTTTTCTCACTGTGACTGATGTGGCTTAAGCTGGAGTATCCTACTATTATAGAGCATCTCAGAGACCTCAATCTGATGACCTATTTGTATTTGCACAATGTTTCGCTGACCAGCAGAATAAGCTCCACAACGTGGCGAGCAGGTCTAATCGTCAATGTCGTCAAAACTGCATCAACGTGGGCAGTCACTCCAGCTTCATTGTAAAGAGTCAACCAATGGAGAGAGTCAAAAATTTTCATCTTTATCTTGGAAGTCAAATTGTGCCAGAAGATGGCACCAAGATTGATATATCTACCAGGATCAGAAAGGCATGGAGCACATTATCAAGTCTCCCAAACCAGTGCAGCGAGCGCACCATAATACAAAGCTTCAGTGTGGTGTGGTGCTTTCAAGCTGAAAATATACAAAGCGGTAAGGATAAATTTTTTTACACTTATTTTGGGGCATATTCCATGCACAACACTCCCCTAAATAAGCATCCAAAACACCTGTAGAACAGTTCCCATTGACTATAATGTAAACTCAGCGTCATCATCCAGACAACGCTGATTTTACTCGTGGATTTTTCGATGCTCTGATGAAATGAGGATATTAAGTGATCGTCCCATGAGTCTTCCTCAACCATGGTTTGCGCTCATCGTATGAGCCTGGTGGCCAGCAAACTGAATTTTGAATGTTGGTCTGCACCGGTGGTCCAAGCGGAGACTAATAGAACTAGACGTTCATGAGGGCAGATGAAGTGGGTCGGACACACCCTCCAAAAGGGCATGGATGAAATTTGCAGATAGGAACCCGTCTGGAACCTACAAGGACAACATAGACGATCCAGGCCGAGTAAGGGTGCTATCACATGGAAGCTTTTTTTGGTGCATTTTTTTGTGCAGAAATCTACAGCATTGATTGCTGAGCCTTTCTGCACAAAAAACCTTCCATGTGAAAGCACCCTTACTCCTAGTGGAGGAGCTTACATCAAGAAATTGGTGCTGTTGATGTGAACCTGACCTCAAGTGAAGATGAAAACCAAAAAACTGACAGCAGTGGAGGTCTTTCAGATTAACTGTATGTATGCAGCTGAATACCCCCTCCCCCCACTAACAGCAGGGAACCGAGCCAGCTCCGTTCCCTGCTCTTTAACCCTACAGATACCGTGGCATCCAAAAGAATGAGAAGCAGGGTGGCGCCATTCCTCACTGCAATCAGCACCCCCACAGGGTTGCCGATCCATTACCAAGGCAGCTGGAAGCCTTATGAAAGCTTTTATAGCCCCAAAGTATTTTTGTCTACTCTATTTCAATAGAACCGCCATCTTTATCCCCTTACCAACATATGACAGACTACCGTGTTTTTCCAAAAATAAGCCCTACCCCAAAAATAAGCCCTAGTTAGTTCTGACGAAACCTCTAAATAGATGATGGGTCACATAGTGCCCACCTCCTGGGCAGTGTTGTTCCCGAGTCCTGCCCATGCCGATAAACAGCCTGTTAGACTGGAGGCTTTGTGGAAACCTCCAGTGTTTTCAGGCTTAAGGACCTGAGATGATGTCACAGTCACATGACTGGCCATAGAGTCCAATGTATAAGTGAAAGTTCAATGTATACACACACATACATATACACTCACATTGCACACACACACACACACACACACATTTATACAATCACACACACAGCATGCCACACTTTCAACATAAGGCACTGAAAGAATATACACACACTCCATGGTTTTTGACTACAGGTTATGTACTGTGTGTGTATATACAGTGTATATCACACACACACACAGTGCATACCCTATAGTCAAAAACCATAGGGTGTATGTGTGTGTATATACACGGTGGTACTTGTAGTCAGGGCCGCCATCAGAAATTTCGGGTCCCCATACAGCTGAAGCATCAGGGCCCCCCCTCTACCAAATTCGTCCCTATCAGCCCCGTCCCCTACCAGTCCACCAAAAAAATAAAAATGCATTTGCACCATTGTTTTTGGAAACAGTTCTTGTTGGATTTTACAACGTACTGTTTATCTATATTGTGCGAGTCAGTATGTATACAAGGGCCATCGAATACTGCCACATGATCACTGTATCTCACCACTATAATGTTACTGACCAAACCAGTATACCCAGACCAATACAACAATAACAATAGACACAAACCAAATAATACCGCCACATCATCACCACATATCTCCACCATAAAGAGACTAAATAATACCACCGTTACTAAATATAAGCCATTATACCAAGAGCAATAATACCTCCATACAGTGACCCTATAGTGGTAGATACAAGTGTACACAGTGCATTTACATCTTTTGACTCACAGATGACATCCTGCTGATGAGTTGTTCACTTTCCCTTTTCTTCTCCATCCAGTCCAGACCGGCATGACGACTTCTCCCGGGCACCACTCGTCCCTGCAGAATTTACAACACAAACACCTGAGACTCCTCACTCTTCTATCATCCTCCCACCTATGTCTTCCCCATGTACAAACTCCCCATCCATAGTGCCCCAAAAGGTAATAATTACCCCCATAGTGCCCTGGTAGTTAGGTATATAACCCCCACACCCAAAAGTAGTTAGTTATATAGGCCCCGTCCCATAGGTAGATAGTGGGCTCCCGAAGATAGATATGTAGCTTGGGTCCCGTAGATAGTAAGTCCCAGGTGGGTTTGGTAGGGGCCACCATTGGTAGAACCCGGGTGGAAAAAGGGGGAAAAATTTGAGTCCCGTTAAAGCCCCCCCTACCATGTGGTTTTTTTCCCCTAAACCCCCTCTGTCTAGTGAAGTATTGAGCGCAACTAAGACACAAGCGCGGGTTTCTTTGAGATGCAGGCCCCTTTTTTAAAAATGTGATGCGGGGCCCCCTGAGTGATGGAGTCCGCCCCCACCATTGGCCCCGTAAAAGCCCCCTTCTAATCATTGGGCCTTGTAAATGCCCCCCCAGCTGTGGGGGGCCCCCCTCAAGGGGCCCCCCTTCTCCCCCGCCTCATGGGACCCACTGGGGAGGGGGGGGGCTTTGAGAGGGGCCCCCCATGGCTTGGGGCATTGAGCAAGGCCCCCCAAAATTGGAAGGGGGGGGGCTTTGCCCGGGGCCCCCAGGTTGGGGAGGGGGGCTTTGCCCCGGGCCCCTCAGTGTGGGGGAGAGGGGGTTTGCCGGGCCCCTCAGTGTGGGAGAGGGGGGTTTGAGGGCCCCCGCTAAACTTGCAGGGCCCCTCTTGGGGGGGGTTTCCAGGGCCCCTCAGTGTTGGAAAGGGGGGTTTGAGTCCCGCACCGTGCTGGACAGGGCAGCCCGGGGGCCCCTCCCCTTTCCGCGCTTTATCCCCGAGATCCACCACCGGGAGGCCCCACAATTTAATTTTTTGCCCCGCGGGGGGAGGGCCACCCGTGGGCGGAGCCTGGGATGCGGCGCAGCAGAGGGAAAGGGGGCCCCGGTGCTCCTTTCACAGCCGAAGGGAGTAATTCAGTGAAACTGCCCCGGCTTTATTACACCTTGAGGGCCGCGCGAGGGACCGGGGCGGGAAGGGGCCCTGACTGTTGGGGCCCCACTCAAAGCCCCCCCCCCTATTTAAGAAAAAAAACGGGGATGGGTTGTGAGAAAAGCTGTTCTCTTTACCATTGCTGTGAAGCAAGGGGGCGTTACCCGCCCCGGCCGCGGCCCCCTTGCTCCCCAAACCCGGCCGGGCCCGTAGGATACTGCTGTACCCCCCTAATGGCGGCCCCCGCTTGTAGACCCACAAAGCCAAGGAAATAAGGGCAATGTATGAAAATGTCAGGTCTAAAAATACTTTGTTTCCCATAGCAACCAAACGAGGCCCCTTTCATTTTTTAAAAGTGCTCTGGAAAAATGAAAGGGTATTGATTGGTTTCTATGGCTCTGATTTGGGCTATGGGCCTGTTGGTTTCTATGGGCTTGATTGGGTTTCTTTGGGAAAAAAAAGTGAGTTTTAAATAGACAGTTTTCAAATGGGCCCTATATTTTCCGTGCTGTGTTGCCCCCCATCATTTTAAAAATAGCCCCCCCCCAAAAAAATTTTTACCCCTTTTTTTTTTTAAATGGAAATAATATAAAACCCGGTCTTATTTTTGGAAAAACGGGTAGTTTGTGAGTGGAATCGCAGGCGACCCTACACAGCCGGTGGGTCCCAGTGTAATTGCGTAACCCCGTTTAACAGCAAGGGGGAGCCCCCCCATTTGTGTATTAACCCCTTTTAGAGGAAACAGCAAACAAAAAAACTAAAGTCTTTTTGAATGGAAACTGGTTGCACTGGTCTCACCCCAATCTGTGCCCCGCGCGAATGCAGTGCTTGTCATTAAACATGGCAGTGGAACCCGGGTGAAGGGGCTTCCATCCCCGCCATGTTTTTTATTTTTGTTTCCCTGCCTAAGGAAATTTTCCCATTTTTTTTAACTGTAATGCATTGTTATACAATGCTGGTTGTACAAACATTGCCCCCCCATTGGGGAAAGCCGCTAGGGGGGGCCAAAGTTGAAGTTAAAAAAAAAAAAAATGTTTTAGAAATTCAAATCCCCCCCCTTTTCCTTTTTAAATATAAAAATTTAAAAAAAAAAAAGTTAACATATTTGTTTTTCGGCTCCTAAAAGGGCCGATCTATAAAAATATAATATAATTTCTCCTATACTCTGGACACCGTAGAAAAAAAAATCCAAACGCCAAAATTGCTATTTTTTTTTTCTTTTTTTGTCATTTCACGTCCCCTAAAAATGTAAATAAAGTGACAAAAAAAACCCCATGTTTCCCAAAATGTTCTTTTTGCCCAAAATAAATGCCCCTCACTCCCGTTGAGGTGTTTTAACAAAAAAGTTATTTGGGTTTCAGAAATGGCAAAAATGCAAAAATGAATTGGGAAATTTTTTTACGGTATAAAAGATAAAGAAACGCAAAAATATTTGGTATTGCTGGATTCGTATCAACCTGCAGAATACAGATGACACATAATTTTTATGGAAGATTGAATGCCGTAAAAAAAAACAAATTTCAAGCATTTTTTTTTTTTTAAACTTTTTGGGCCTCACTTAAAATTTTTTTTGCAGTTTCCCACTAATTTTTGGGAACAGTGAAGGGACCCCATCAGAAAAAAACTCTTTCACAAAAAAAAAAAAGCCCTCCAAATGTCTATGTGTTTAAAAATAAAAAAGTGCTGGCTCTGGGAAGGCGAGGAGGGTGAAACGGTGACAAAAAAAAAAAAGCCTTGGCGGGAAGGGGTTAAAACACCCTTGTGCATTTTTTTTAACAATGAGATGGTGTTATGATGTGGGGGACTCAATGAAAATGGCAAAAAAAAATTTAAAAAAAAGGTTTAAAAAAAATAAAAAAAAAATAAAAATTCAAATCAAAAACCCTTTAAAAATTTATGGCCCCGTAAAGGGGGAACCTAACTCCTTAATCCCCAATGGGAATGGAGGAGTTTATTGGCCAAAAATTTTAGAGGGATTCCGAACAGTAAAGGCGCCAACCAGATGGTTAGGGGTGGCTTTTATAAATTTCTTGGCCAAGAGAGGGGGAAAAATCTTTTTTCGAGTCTTTGAAGAAATCAAAAAGAAAAGACAGTGTTCCCTTTGTCCACAAAGCAAATATCAGGGTTTTGCCCAAGGGGGGGAAAGGGAAAACCAGATTGCCCGGGGCCTACCCCCCGAAAACGTTGCTAAACGAAATTAAAACCTTTGCCAAAAAAATGGCTAACAGGTAAGCTGTTTTTTCTACCTGAAAATGATAGGTCGGAACCAAAATGGTTTTTATCAAGGGGCGTTCGGGGTGAAAAAACATTCGAAAGGAATTTGCAGTTTTCAAAATGGGGTGGGGGGTCGAGGGGGCAGGGAAAAAAATATCAAACGTTTTTTTGCAGTGGACCCCAAAAGGATTTGATAATGTGAAATGGGCTTGGCCTTTCAGGTCATGGCCAAAATGAACATCCCCAAGGGAAAATTTTTAAACCTCTACGGGGGCCAACAAAAACAACCCTGGGGGAAAGTAAAAATCCCGGTTTCCCCTTTTGGACCCATTAGACTTTCAAAAAAGTACATGCAAGGGGGGCCCCCCTCTCCCCCCAAATGTTTTAAAATAGCCCTTAGCCAATTATTAAAATATTTTGTTTCTTCCAATCTTTTTTAGGTGATAAAAATGGGTAAAAGGGGTCCCAAAATCTGCTGCTTTTCAGATTCTTTTGCTATTGATGGGCCCCGAGGGGTATTGGGGGGGGGTGTGGGCTTCTAGGGGAAAAGGGGGCTTTTGGGCTATAAAAAATATTCCAAAATATTAACTGCTTTTTTTCTGGGAAATCGGGGAGGGGAGTGCCGCCAGGGGGAAGGTTAACTGGGAGTCAAACTTAAACCCTTTGTTAGGGATTTAAAAAAGGTTTTGAGGGTTTTGTCCCTGTTTAACCCAAAAATTAAAAGGCCATTAATTGGAAAAAAAAATAAAAAGGGGAAAAAAAAAGGTGGAGCCCACTCCCATTGTCATTGTTTGGGAGGGCACACCTACTTAAAATGATCAGCTTTGCCTGATTGTTGTATCCTTTGCAAAACATACACTTGTTACTGAAACATAAAGATATTAACCCCTTCACGACAAGTTTGGGAGTATGCATACGCCCGGGCGACCGGCGGGCTTTGCGGGCGAGCCCCCGAACGCGACAGGGGAACCAGGGGGTAAATTACCGCTGGTTCATCCCCATAAACCCCGGCCGGAGTGAGCTCCGGCCGGTTGAAAAGCGCAAATCATTTACCCAGCCTGTCATGGCCGCAAAAAAGAAGGCGCAGGCGGGAGGAGTGAGCTCCCTCTGCCTACGATGGCGAGGCAAGCGGCAAGATGCCCCCTCCCCGTCTCCAAACCGGACCCCCCGGATGCTTTAGAAAGCATTCGGGTAGTCTGGTGACGTCACCATGCCCACAATGCATTGGGGCATGGTGTCATAGTTTGCCATGGCGACCTGTGCACAGCAGTAACGCTGGTGCACAGATCGCCCTTCAAACAGCAATCTAACGATTGCTTTTCCCAGTGAGGATTTGCTGTTATAAACCCCCACTGGGGAGATGTAAGAAAATGGGGAAAAAGTAAAAAAAAAAGTAAAAAAAGTAAAACACGAACACAAAAAAAAAATTTAAAAAACTTTGTACACTGCCCTTTTCCCCTTTACAAACTCCAACCCCCCCCCCCCCCCCCCCGAAAAAGATCAAAAATAAATAAAGTCCCCATATTTGGTATCGCCCGCGGGCGTAAAGACCTACCCTATAAATCTGTCATTTTAAATTTAAACCGTTACGGTGAACGCCGTAAAAAATAAAATAAAATACAGTCACAGAATTGCGATTTTTGTACATCCTGCAGCATATAAAATGAAATAAAAAGCGATCAAAAACTCATATAAACGCCAAAGTGGTACCAATTAAAACATCAGTTCATCCCGCAAAAAAAAAGCCCTTACACGTCTCTGTTACGGAAAATAAAAAAAGTTATGGCTCTCAAAAAGACAGCGATGCATAAATTTATTATTTAACACAATAAAAAACAATTTTTTTTTTTAAGTGCTTCCAAATTAAACAAAACTTTTATATATAGGGTATCGCCGTAATCATATCGACCAGAGAGTAAAGCTAAACTGGTCATGGATACTGCAGGGTTTGAGCGTGTTAAAAATAAAAAAAGCTACTAGGATTGCAGTTTTTCTTAAACCCTGCCTTCCAAAAAAGGATTTAAAACTGATCAAAAAGTCTTGTTCCCCCCAAAAATGATACCAATAAAATGTCAACTCATCCCGCAAAAAACAAGCCACTACACAGCTCTGTACACAGAAAATAAAAAGTTATGGCTCTCAAACTATAGCGATGCAAAAACGGGTTTTCTTTCCTAAAGAAAAGTGTTATTGTGTAAAAGCAGTTAAAAAAAATTTACAAATTGGGTATTACTGTAATGGAATTGACCTGCTGAGTAATACTAACATGTCAGCTATACTGCGCGGTGACCGCTGTAAAAAATAAAAAAAAAAACACCAGGAATGTTGTATTTTGTTCCAAAAATCCCTCACAAAAACCTTAATAAAAGTGATCAAAGCGGCATATGCCCCCCATATGGGTACTATCAATACGTCAACTCATCCCACAAAAAACAAGCCCATAATCAGCTCCGTCTACAGAAAACTGAAAATGTTAGGGGCATCAGAACAGGACAACATAAAAACGCAATTTTTTATAGACCTATTTCTATTGTGTAAAAATAATAAAAACATAAAAAAAAATATATAAAAATCTATATCATTGCAATTGTACCGGACCCCCATAGTAAAGATATCCTGTCATTTATACGCACGGCGAACTCTGTAAAATTGAAGCCCAAAAAACAATGGTGGAATTGCGTTTTCCCACTCATTTTTATAGCCCAATGCAAAAAAAAAATTTTGGAAAAACCTGTGCCCCTAAATGGGACAATACACCCCTAGATGAGATCTATGAGGCGTGCTGAATCCAAAATGGGGGGCTTCTGGAAGGTTTTCACTGTTTTTGGTACTTTGGGGGCTTTGTAAATGCGACATGGCCCCACCAAAATCTGCGCTCCAAAAGCCAAGTAACACTCCTCCCTTATACGCCCTGCCATGCGCCCAAACGGCGTTTTACACCCCATGTAGGGTATTGCCAAACTTGGAAGAAATTGCGTAACAACGTTTTGGGTCCTTTTTTACCAGGATGCCTTGTAAAAAAATTTAAACATTTTCAGCTAAAATTGCAGATTATTGGAAAAAAAAAATTTATTTCATTTTCACAGTCTAATGCTAAAAAATTTTGTGAAACACCTATGGGGTCGATATACTCACTACACCCCGTATATATTCCTTAAGGGGTTTTTAGTTTCCAATATGGGGGCTTTTTAGGGGCATTTTTTAAGTTTTTAGCAACCTTAGGGTGTCCGCAAACCCGAAATGGCGCTAAAAAAAATCGTAATGAAAATGAGCCCCCGAGTCCAGTAGGTGCTCCTCCTATTCTGAGGCTTGTGGTTGAGCCAAAATAGTGGACTAGGGCCACATATGGGAGATCTCTGAAAATGGCAGAAACTGGGAATCAATATTAATTTGCATTTCCCTGATCACATTTACGTATTCTTGTGAAATAAGTATAAAAATTGAAAATCTGCAAAAAAGTGAAATTTTGAAATTTCACTTCCACTTTGCTTTAATTCCTGTGAAACAAACCCAATGGGTTAATAAACCTCCTAAATCTGTTTTGAATACTTTAAGGGGTGTAGTTTCTTAGATGAGGTCATTTATGGGGGTATCTAACATACAGGTCATCAAAGTCCGTTAGAACTAGAGGGTCCCTAAAAAATGTATATTGCAAATTTTCTTGAAAATTTGAAAATTACTTTCTAAATTTTAAGCCCCTAATTTTCGTAAAAAAAAAAAAAAGACATTTAAAAAAAAATGATGGGCCCAAAATACAGCAGACCCTATGGTAGATCAGTTATAAACTATTTTGAGGGAATATCTATCTGTCTTACATGCAGAAATTTTTTAAGTTTGAAATTGGTACATTTTTCAAATTTTTCACGATACTTTGATTTTTTTCACAAATAAACAAGCATTTTTGGACCAAAATTTTTACTATCTTAAAGCACCCAAAGTGTCCGAGGAAAAACATTCTGAATCACATGGATAGGTAAGTGTCAAAAAGTTTCTCACATAAAGTGACACATGACAGATTTCAAAAATGGGGCTCTGTCAGAGAGGCCAAAACTGGCTCCGGCGGTAAGGGGTTAACAGACTGAGATCAGCATTTATAAACTTTCTGTGGAACTCCAAAAGGCCACGAATAGCTGACAAGAAACTTGTTCTCACTAAACCGGATGGGGGTCTTAACCTTCCTGACGTTAGGATATACAACCTGGCAGCTCTGGTTCGACATGTGAAGGACTGGATCAATGATAGCTCGTATTTTTTTTTATGATTGTAATTTTATTGAAAATTTTCCAAAGATAAGGCTACGTAGGCCTGTAAAAAGGATTCAATGAGATACAATACAAACATATATCAATAAAAACAAAAAAAAAGAACAAA
>JAODAL010084209.1:0-11000 GCA_025379985.1 Phyllomedusa bahiana
ACATCTCTACCCCCAACCCTGAAACCTCCCCTTTTATGTTTGCAAATGAAAAGAAATCATTATTTTTTATCCCCTTGGGGATTGTGTAAGTTGCCGGAAAGACAGTTTTAAAGACAAAGAAAAATTTAACATTTTACTATTTTAAAGGGAAAATTAAATTTTTAAAAAGAGAAGTAGAAATGTCCAAAATAAAATCCAGGGCCCTTTACATTGTAAAATTAAAAAAATTTTTTTGGGATTTTTTTCTGAGGGAAAAAAAGTTTTTTGATCCCCTACCAACCCTAAGGTTTTTCCCCCCACGGCAAACCCGTTTTGGCCGGTTTTTTTTGTGGGGTTTTTCTGGTTTAAAAAAAACCCGTCCTGAAAAAAATGTCCCCGCAAAATTTTAAAATGTCCCACGCACGGGTTTTCCCGCCAGGGATTTTTAAACCACCGGGGCCCATATAACATTGCGAAGTTTTATTTTTTTCCGTCTAGTTTTTTGGGGGTATATGAAAATCGAAAGTGAAGGGGGGGGACTTTTCCCAATCCCCGAAGAAAAACTGTGTTTACGGCAATTTAAAAAATGGGGAAATACCAAATCTGATAACCCAACCCCTTTTTAGGCTCAACCCCATTGGGAGAGGGCAAAAGTTTCTGGCTTTCCCACAGACCATTTAGACTCCTAATCATCTTGTTTTCCTGCATTTAGACAGCTTCCTTTCATAACACCTTTATAAAAAGGCTCCTTTTTCCCAAAGGGCCCCAATCATCCGAATTTTTAACCTTAAAAACATGGGGAAAACCAAAGATCCTAAGGATGTCAAGACAAATCATAGACCCGCACAAAAACTGGTAAAAACCCCACAAAACTATAATTTTGACCTTGGAGAAGGAATGACTGTTGGTTTCCCAAAGTAAAAAATGCAGGAAATACAAAATGACTTTAATCAACAATGATCGGGACCATTTAAAACTCACCTCGTGGGGTATCCCCTTTATCATGAGAAATGAAGATAAACCTAAAACTACATGGGGGAACTTTTTAATCATTTTAAGGGACTGGGACCCAAAAAATTTACCAAGAAAACAAATTTGAAAAAAACATTAACCATGGAAAAGGGTTTAAAATTTTCCCGCATGCCCCAAGGGCCCCCCTGCCCGGAAAAGGGGCTGTGCAACC
Source organism: Phyllomedusa bahiana (assembly GCA_025379985.1). Lineage (NCBI taxonomy): Eukaryota > Metazoa > Chordata > Amphibia > Anura > Hylidae > Phyllomedusa > Phyllomedusa bahiana. The sequence continues at coordinate 1,163 of JAODAL010084209.1, forward strand.
TGAATTTTTTCCAATTTTTCACCTGGATGATTCGGGAGTGATTGGGAGAAGGTTTTGTTGGGTCAATGAGGGCAAAAATTTAAACTTTTTTTTATTAACTCCGCCCGTGTTTTTTGGGGGAAAAGAAACTGCCTATAAACCCAAAACACTGTTCCTAAGGGCCCCAAACATGGGGTGTGGAAACATCATGGGTTTTTTTGGGGTGTTTCTCTGTTTAAGGGAAAAGGACAAAATTTAAAAACACAAAGGGAGAATGGATTTAAAACCCTGCACCGAAAAATTTGATTTACAACCCCCCATCCAAAAGCCAGCACCCAAAAAAAAAGGGGCGGGGCGGGGGCTTCCAGCAAGACAATGACCCAAAACATAAAATCAAGGCAACAAAAAAGGGGTGGCTCCCAAAAAAAAGCACATAAGGTCCTTTATGTGGCCTAGCCATCTCCCCGACCCCCAAAACACATAAAAACTTATGGGGGGAGTTGAAGCTCCGAGTTCCCAAGCGCCCACCCAAAATTTTAAAAAATTAGGGGGGCTTTGGCATGGAAGAGTAGGATGTGCGCTTCTGTGCTCCCTCCACTCGACACAAAACCCGGCTATCTCCCTTTCTCACATGGGCAAACCAGCAAAAAACAGGGTCTCGTGCCATTCCGTCTTACCCCCCCGTGTGAATTTATTTTAATTTTGGCCGGTTTTTCGGGCCTTTTAAAGGGGAGGTGGCGCCCAGTCCCCGGCCAAGATGGCCAGCCCGGTCCCCTTCATCTACAGCCAAGTCCCCTTCCTCTCCAAGGGTCCCGGGGCTGCCACTAGACGGGCCACCTCAGAAAGACCCGGGGCACCCCGAAAGCCTGCCTAACCCCCCAGCTTTCCGGACTCCGCCAGCTACCCCGGAAGATGGACCGCTCCCGGGGGATGCACCAGGTCCCTTTCCGTGGGAGATGCGCTCCTGATCTATGCCGCCCCCCCAGCGTCCCGACACCCTCCCAAACGGGGTGCCTTGTTCTCGCTCCTCCCTCCGCACCACCCGTCCGAGACGGGGTGGAGCTGCACACTCTGCGCCCCTCCTCCCCCCGTGGTGGGAAGGCGCCTCCATCTTTTCCCGGACTCGCTCCGGACGCTCCCCAGCCCACTGTGGACTTACTGCAGCACCCGCCTCTCAAGTATGTGGCAGAACCCCCCGACTCCCCGCACCCTAGTTCCCCCTTCTCTGGGACCAAAAATGCCCCCCCTCTGAAAGGAGGAAATGAGACAGGCCAGTACAGCCTTGGGTTAACCCTCAATTGGGGGCCCCTTTCCCCCCACCCCCGCTGCTGCCCAAAAACTTTCCCGTCTCACTGGGGGGCTTTCGGATGGGACATTTGCCTGGGTCCAAATTCCCCCACCTCCATATGGGGCCCCCCCTTTGGGCCTCCTACCCAGGGGGGGAAGCCTCCCCTAGTCGCTCCAGCCCCCCTCCCAGCAATTTTTCCTTTTTTCTCCATATGGCCCCTAGACCCCGTGGGCCACCTAATCTTAAAACACCTACTGAGGGGAACCCTTTGGGTGCTGACCCAAACTCCTCCCCCTCCACGCCGGGACCTTTTCAATTTTTCCATTTCCTCCCACTTTGGACCTCCCTAGGTGGTTCCCAAATGGATCATCCTTGGGGAAAAATTTCCCCTCCCACCTGGTCCCAGGCCTTTTTCCGTGGGGGGTCGAAAAGATAGCTTGGGAACCCTCAACCCCACCCTCCCGAAAAAAACCTAAGTCTCCCAAAATTTTTATCATTCTGGGGAGAAGGGCACACAAGGGCCCCTTTCCCCTTTAAGGTTTGGGGGTTGGGGGCCCCCTTTTCTCCAAAATCCTCCCTCGCTAAAAACCTTTTTGGGGGCCCCCCCACCACTCCTTTTTTCCTCGCTTTCTCCAGCCGGTTTTGGCTGCTTTTGGGCTGCGGGGGATGCCAAACCTACACAGTAGCGGGGTTTAAAAAAAAAATTTAAAACCCGTTTATTAAAACCCAAACCCAAAGCTTTATATTTTCAAAACTGGCTCCTACTCCTTGACAAAAAGCAAGCAAAGTTCACCCCCAAACCGATTTAGAACTTTCCCCTTCCCATCTACCAAAATCACAAATGTCCCCTTTTAAGGGACGGATTCCCCCTGGGCCAAAAACCCCTCTGTCCCTTCAAAAACGTTGTTTCCCGCAACCACCGACCACCTTTTTGCTCATCTGGACAAAGTCGAAAACAAAAAGTAAAGGAACTACCTTGAGTTTAAAGGGCCCCCCCCAAAATTTTGGTTTCACCCCCGGGGACTTCTTCGATGTTCTGAACCCCCCATTTTTTAATGGTTTTTTCCCGGGGCCGGCCCCAAAAAACCTAAAATGAGATTGACCGGGACACAAGCCCCAAGCTGCCCATAAAAGACCCCTTCCCCAAGGACATAAAACTAACCGCAAACCCCTTACATTGGGCCTCAAGGGGGGAAATTCTTCCCCGCAAAACCCGGAAAACATTTCTAAAACACTTATAAAGGGCCCACCTTTTAAATCTTACCGGAAACTCCCCCCCGCCATAAACCCTTGGGGCAGAGATCCAAATCTCAAACTGGGATCCTTTTCTGTACCCCACAAGAAAGAAACATCCCAATTTTAGATGGGTTTCCCTTTGGGCCCCCACGCTCGTGCAGGAGGATCGGAACTTCTCCATAGGTCTGCCGAACAACCATCTTTTTTTTTCAGGGCCCCTTTAAAAAGAAGAACATTACCGATCGGAACCCGGCCCCTCTGTTTCACATCCCAGTTTTTAAAAAGAAAAACCCCCTGCGGAGAGAAAAGGGGGGTTCCCTCGAGAAAATCCCCAAAACCCTGGGGGCCGGGGGCCCCCTGGGCCCTCTCCCCCTCTAACCCCAAGGGGGGGGGGGGGCTCTCCCCAACAAAATTCCCAGGGCTTAAAATTCACCTCTCCCAGGTTCTCGAGGCCCCCTGCAGTAGCCTCACTTTGAGTCCCCTTTTTTTTCACATTTGGCCCAGATCCCGGTTGGGTAAACCTGCTTTAAAATATATGCCTATTTTTTTTCGTGCAGCCCGCAGGTTTCCCGTGGTTTTTTTCCCTTTTTTTGCCCATGTTGCATGCATGCCTTTTCCTTTTTCAGAAAATTTTATACTAGGTTGTTTAATTTTTTTTTCAGGGTGGGGGGCCACCCTCCATAATTTTTGCCTTTTCCCTTTCATCCCCAGTATTAATGGGACCCTTTTTTGGGCTGCCCTTTGGGGCCCCGTGGCCTCCCTCCCTTTTTTTTTTGGCCCCCCTTTTTCTTTTCGGGGGGGTGGTTTCGCTCCCCCCCGGCGGCCCGATCCTTTGTGCCAATTTTTGTTGCCCATGGGGGGCTTTAAAATGCCTCCTTTAATGCGAAGGGGTTTAATTACCAATTTTAAGGGGGTTTACAAATAAAAACGTTATTTTCCCCCAACAAAAAAAAAACCCTGTTGTTTTTTCTTTCCCCGGGAGAAATCACTTAATCAAAATCAGGGAAAATGCCCCGAACTTCGAGAAAAAGATTTTATAAACCCCTTTGGGAGGGTTTTCTAAACTAACCCCACCTCCAAAACGGGGGGGTGGCAATAGCTATCCACAAATCCTCCCCCACAGGGCATAGATTGTAAAAAAATTTATGCGGAAGGCTCGGGAAATTTTCCCTACCCTCTCCATTAATGGCCACATTTTAAAATATTGTCAATTTATACCCCCATATCAAAGGGGGAAAAGGGCCCTTTCCCCCCTTTCCCTTCTTTATAAGAAATTTTTTTTCCCTCCCTGAAAGGGACCCTTCTCAATTGTGTGGGCTCTTAAAAAACCCCACCCTAGAAACCCAAAAACTGGGAAAACCTACAGGAGAAACCCACACTTTTTTTGCTCTTCCCTTAAAAGGTTAAAAAATTCCTTCTAAAAAGCTCCAACTTTGTAAAAGGTTGGAGGGAAAAACACCCAGCCACCCAGGGGCTAAAGGGGTTTTTACTCGACCCCAAACGCTCATAAAGCCGTAAAGAACACATACTCATTCCCGCAAAAAAACCTTTTTCTTGGGGTGGGGGCCCCCCTCTTTTTGAAAAAATTATTTTTAAACGGAAACCCCCCTCCCCCTAAATTTTTCTCCCTTTTCCAGTCCCCGCTATGTCCAACCCAATAAGACCCAGGGGTAAATGAATCCCTTTCTTTTGCTGTAGTTTGTGTTGTAAAAACTCGGAAATCCCCATTGGAAACATTTTTTGTCAATCTGCTAATTTACACCACCGCCCCCCTTCTTTTAAAAATGGGAGGCCTTTAAAAAGTGTGCTTTTTGTGGGGGCCCTCATTTTAAAAACGGCAATAGGGGTTTTAAGAAGGTAGAGCCCTTTTCCCCCATTTCTCCCGGGCCTTTCAAAAAGTTCTTCACAACCCTTCATAACGAGCCCCTTTTCTCCATTTTAAAAACACCCCCAATTAGCACGTTTTGGGGGCGAAATGCCTTCTTTTAAAATTTTTGGGGAAAGTTATCTCCATTTTTTGTCGCAGTTCATTCTTTGACATGGGCAAATGGCGTCTCTTAGCTAGGGCCACAAGGGGGAAAAAAATTTTTTCACCCTTCCCTCCCCTGCATTAAAAACTCCCTGGAAAACCTTCCCAAACTGAAAAATTTTTGGGGGTTTTAAAGGGGAAACCCTTTAGGTCGTTTTATTCCAACCCTTTTTAATCTACCCAAAAACTCGAGCCCCCTAAATTTTCATAAACCCCTCCTTCAGCCTCTCCCTCGCCCCCTTCCCCCCCGGAAGCTGTTCAGAGTCTGGAATTGCCTTTTTTTCCTAGTAATTTTTCCCCGCGGTCATACGGGAAAACCTTCCCCAGGTTTAAAAACCCAGGGCCCGAAAGGCTTTCTCCGCTAAATTCTTACAAGTTTTTTTCCCCCCGAATCTCCTCTCCTTTTAAATTTTAAAGCCTTCCCAAAGACATTTTTCCCCCCCCGCATTTCCCCTTTTGCCTTTCCCCCCATTGGGACATATTTTACCGTCATCCCAAAAAAAGGGGAAAAACCCCCAAACATTTTTGGAAACTACGACCCCTTTTGCTACTCAATGCGGATCTTAAGATCTAAAGCTAAACTTTTAGCAAACTTTCTAAATGCTTATCCCCCCCGGGTTTAATTCATCCTGAACAGGTTGGTTTTGTTCCCGGAAGAGAGTCCCCGGGTAAAACACTCAAACCCCTGGGCAAAAAACTTTTCCCCCAATCCCATAAGATACCTCTAAGATTCTCTCTCTCGATGCCGAAAAAGGCCTTTGAAATGCATTTCGTGGTCCGGGCCCCTTTCGCAAAAATTTATCCCACTTAAGTCCCCAAGCCCCCGTATTTTTTTTTCCCAAAATTTTTTGGCTTTTTACCCTTCCCCATCTGCCCAGGGTTTAAAATTAATGGCAAAATTTTTCGGAATTTTTCCCATTCATAATGGGAAAACCCTCAAGGTTGTCCCCTTTCGCCATTTCAATGTTTAAAAATTTTGGAGCACCTTCTACGTTGCATCCGGCCATCCCGGACATCCCGAGGGGAAAAGATTTGGGGGTTTACGGGAAATTTAAAGGGGTTTAATCTTTGGGAGATGAAACCTTTTTGGGTTTTTGTCACCCAAAAACCAAGTTTCCTTTGCCCCTTTTTTGTTTTCCCCAACTGGGGCTGTTTATAAATTTAGTCCCAAAATTTTAAAATTAACATTTTCCAAATCCGAGCGCTAAGGTTTTTCCCCGCCCTTCCGGGCCTCCCTCCCCCGGGAAAACGGCATTCCCTTTTTGTGGCCCTATGCCCCCACTATTTGAGCTACAAAATTTTTTCCCCCTTTCTCTCCCAATTTTTTTCCAAACTCTACGGTTTTTGGGAAATTTTAAAAAATTTCTCCTGGTCGGGGTAACGGGGTGAAAAATTTTCCTTTTCCCAAAAATTCTCTATTTGTTTCAAACTTTGCCCAAAACTTGCTCACCTGGCCCCCTTTGGCACAAACCCCCCAAGCCTTTTTTTTTGGAAATTTTTAAAATTTGGGGATCGGGGCCGCCCATGAAATTTCAAGCCTTTATATTAAAACCCAAGGACAAGGGGGATCGGTCTGCCGTTGTAGCTCTAAAACCCCCTTTTGGGCCCCTACCTATCAAAGATTTCTTGTTTTCCTTCATACCCCAAAAACCAAACGATGGGATTAAAAATTTTTGCTCAACTCCCATGCCTCTGTCCTTGGGGCACTTCCCCGGCACCCTGGGCTCCAATTCCGGAAAACAGCAGACCTCTCCTTTCCCAAAACTCTTAACAAATTTCCCACAAAATAAAACCCCAGGGTTTTTTTACTCATTCTCACCCCCCCCACTTTCCCCCCCATTACAGATCAGTCACAATGTTACTACTTTCAAATTTGGGTTCCTGTTTCAAAAGCAGCATCAAAGCGGACCCCCCCCCCCCTTTAAATAAACTAAACATTTTGCGATCTGACCCAAAAAAAAAACAGTAACCCGGGGAAATTTTTGAAAATAAGGGCAAAATTTTAAAACTTTAAAAAGGGTTTAAATTCCCCCCACGGTTTTCCCCCAAATTTTTTTTAGTGCCCCAAAAGGGCTAAGTCCCCAGGGCCCCCCCCCCCCCCCCCCCCCCGGGAAAACCTATTGTCACGGGGGTCAGGTCATTTTTCCCAAACCTAACCCTTTTCATTGATATTTTTTTGCAACGGTATTTAAAAAGAAATTCCCCGGGGTCTTCATGACACTAAAAAAATTTTTTTCCAAAAAAGAAAATTTTTGGGTAAAGTCTGCTGTCACGTTCCTTTTTTACCTTTGAAAGTTGGGAGTCTTTTAAACAAATATCCCAAAACGAGGGGGGTTAAAAGCTTGAGAAAAAGGCTGCTTGAGGATGCCAAAACAAACCCCCAAAAGCCTTTTTTTCGTTACGGGTAGAATTATTGGGGGGTCATACTTACAAAAAAACATTTCCGGTTTTGGGGAGGGTTTTTACGGGGAGCGACAGGGGGGCCCCCGATGGAGTCTCCCGGGCGCGCCCCCCGGTTTTGGGTAAAATTTTTTTGGAAAACTTTGAGAGTAATTTGGGGATCATGCCTAGGATTGAGCCAAATTTTTATAAATTAAAGGCCCCCGCATTTGGATGATGATTTGCTTACCCCTGGGCTGGTACAAAAATTTTAATTTAAAAGAAAATTTTTGGGATGAAACAAAATTTCCCAAAAACCCTTTATTTAAGTTCACACCCATAAAGATCGGGGGAAAACGTTTGCTTTCCTTTTAGTAAAACCCTTTAAACGTAAAAGGGGACTCAATTGCGAAAACCAAAAGGGTGTATTCCCCAAAAAGACAGATAGAAAAAAATAAAACTACAAAAAATTTAACTGGCCCCCGGGGGTATTTAAAAACGACCCCAAGGGCCCCAATTTTTTTTCCCAAAACCAATTTTGGTTTGTCGGATAGTGAATACCCTCTAAATAAAGAAAAACTTTGAAAGGGAAAATTTTGGGGGCACGTGGATAACTAAGGGGAGGGGTGGAAAAAAAAGAAAGAAGTTGGGCCCGTTTTCCCCGGAAAAGGAAATCCGCAAAATTCCCCAAAAAAAAGCCCGAAATATGATTTTATAGAGTTTGGATTGGGTTTTCAGTGAAGACTGCCATGCAGAATTAAAAAAGAAAAAAAATCAAAAACATTGGGCACATTTTACAAGGGAAACCCAAAAATTTTGGGTATCCTTTTTAAAAGTAAACCCCAAATTTTTCCCATCAAAAGGGAAATCGGGTTTGGGAATTTTTTTTGTCCATTCTGATTGATAAAGAAAAAATCTAGACAAAAAAACACGGGCAACACAAAAAAGGGGTACATATCCTTGTTTAATTTTTGCCAGAACTGTCAAAGGGATCATCAAAAGGGGAAAAGTATTTTACATCCCACAAGGGATACAAAATACTTATTAAAAGGGGGTATTTCACATGTAAAACTAAACAAGGGGGATCTACCCATTGAAGTGCCCATGCGGCATGTCATGTTAAAAGTAGGACAAACATCGGAATGGTCCCCTAAAATTAAAGGGTCAATGAAAATAAATCTCAAATCCCCCCCTCTATACAACAAAAAAAACCAAGGGGAAAAAAGAAAAGAAGTGTGGAACAGGGATTAAAAAAGAGATTAAGAAAAGGGACTCAGAAACTACGGTACGGGGAAAAATTTTTTTGGAAAAAGGGGGCACAAAACCTTGACCTTCGATGGTTGTAAATTGAAAAATAGAAGGGAAAAAGATACTGAAAAATATTAAAATTTTAAACCCTTTTTCGGGGATAGGGAAAAATTAGATCACTAGATTAGAAACTTTTACCCAAAGGGGTTTAAAAAGAAAGGTTTTCCAAGGGGAAATGAAATTTTTTTAATTGAGGGTTTGGTGCAAACCCCGCAAACCCTTTGGGGGTGGCCCCTTTGGTTTTTGGTTTGATGTACACTAACTACTTTGGACACATAATTTTAATCCGATATTAAAGGTTTTTACGTAAAGAAAAACTTCCCGGGTGGTTCCCTTTGTTTATAGTAGGTTTGTTAATAGGTTTTCCGGTATTTGTAAATTTGCTTAATTTAAATTTTTATATTTTATGCTAGTTTGTAATAATTTTTTTAAAAGTAAGGTATTAAAGTACCTTGAACGGAAAGCAAAAAAAAACGGCCCTCCGGGGAAGAAAGTCAACCCTTTAAAAAGGGGCGTGGGCCCCCAAAAAGTCGCGTGATCGGGGGACATGCAGCTTTGACGTAGGGGCGACTTGGGGGTCGCTCCTTTCCCGTATGGTCGCTGGCCCTTTTTTTCCATATACTTACCTTGGGAAGGGTTTAAATAAAAACAGATAAGGTTTTGGCTCCCCATTTTTTTGTATACCCTGGTACGGTTTGAAAAATTTGGGCATAAAACTTTCTTGATATTTTTATTATTAATAAATAAGAAAAAAACCCCCCATTTCAGATCACCCCCCTTTTTTTCCCCCAGGGGAAATCTTTTGGGAAAACCTTCTTGGGGTTTTTCCCAAAACCGTCCTCCCCCCTGGCAAAAGGCCCTCGTTTTTTCAGGGGTGTTTTTTCTTGGAACTTGTGGGACATCAGGGCCCCCCTAGGGCGCTTCTCTTTTCAAAATTTCACCCCAACTCACCTTTTCCTTTCTTCCCAAAACCCTTTTTAAAGCCAAACTTCCAAAAAAACCCCCCCTTTTTATTCCCCTTTTTTTCGGTTGTGCCCGCATGCCGAAACCCCTTCCCCCGGCATCTGATCTCAAAATTTTTTCTAACGCTCCTGGATTTCCCACATGAAACCCCTTTTTCCCCTCCCACTGCCATTTTTGGGAGAGGGGAACTTAACAAGTAATTTAAAAAAGAGCATGGCCAGATGTTTTTTATCTGACTCCAAAAGAGCCCCTTTTTGGCCCCCAAGGGGTCAGGAAAACCCCGTTTCAAGACTTATCCCAGATGGGGACAGAGGCCATCCTTTTGCTAAAGGGGGTGGCCGAGGTACCTCCCCCATGTTTGGGGGTGCGGATCTGGAATCAGTAAATATGGGCCCACATCTGGGGGGGGGTGCACTCATCAGACCCTTTTGGTCGGCCCATCCCCTAAGGCATTCCGGGGCTGCACTGTACCATTGTTTCCCGATTCCCCAAGGGAGTCCACCCCATTCATGTTTTTATTTTCCCCCACCCGGCAACAAGAAATCGCTAAATAGGCTCTTAAATTTAGGCAGCGAAAACAGTTCCCCTCCCACCAAATTTAAGACGACTTTTCCCCATTTTTTAAAGATTGGTTGAAAGAGGGGCCTCTACATACG
>JAODAL010084210.1:0-11000 GCA_025379985.1 Phyllomedusa bahiana
GAAAACGTTTTGCAAAAAAAAAGCCCATAGGGGTCCCAAAAAACAACTTTAAAAACTTCAAGTGGCGATTTCCCACACGGATTTTAAGCCCTGGCAAAAAACTTATGGGTTTTTTCAGAAAGAAAACCCGTGCTGGAAAAAGGGGGGGGAACGTCAGAAACCATGTGGTAAAAAAAACCTTTTCAAATCCTCGTCGGAATTGAAGCTGATTTTGGGGGGTTTAAAAATCTGGGCCTTTTTGAATACACCCCTTTAAAGGGTTTTGTCTCCACAGGGCTTGGGGTACTCGATTTTAAAAAGGGATTCGGTATTTAAATCCGCAAAAAACCCCAAATTTTAAAACGTAAAATGCAATGAAAAAAAATTAGCTTATGTCAAAAATTTTTCCTTCTGCCCTTGAAAAAAATGTGAAAAATCCACAATTTGGTTGCAAATAATCTGCACCAAAATCCGCCTATCTACAAATGTGGGAAAGTACCCTTTAAAAGGGGAAACCCGTCACAAAAGGTTTTTTTTGCCCCTTTTTGTTGAGGGAAACACAACCAGTTGTCAGACCCGCCGTTCCCGGCGGGTGTGTCCCTTATTCTTTTAAGGGTGCTTTAGTTTTTTTTTGGCATTTTAAAAGCTCAAATCCCTTTTTCATGGAAACATGTGTTTTGCCCGCCCCCCCAAAAACTAGCCCCCCCTCCTGGAGAAAAAGCAGTTTTTTTTTTTTTCTTTATTTTTTTTTTTTTTTTTAAACAAATTTTTTCTATTTGAGAAGAATTAAAAGGTGCAAAAAATCAATATAAAATAACCAAGGGTTTTGGAGCAACCGTACCCATGTCCCTTTAACCATGCACCCTTTTTTCTATTTAAAATAAAAAGGGGTTTTTCGTTGAGGAGGGCAGGCTAACCTAGGTGGGGGGGAATGATACACACACACAACCCCACACAAAAACACACACACAACACACACTTAATAGTTTTCCCATCTTTCAAGGAATGGAGAAAGGGCTGTAATTGGATCAAAAGGTTTACCCTTTAAATTGTGAGAGACAGAATGGGAAAAAGAAATCCAAAAAAAACATTGAAAGGGGTTTTAAATAATTTAAATTTTGAAATTTTAAACAATGAAAAAAAGTATTTTGATACAAAAAGAAAAACAGAACTTAGGGTTAAAATTTGGGTACAGAAAAAAATTTTAACCCTTTCAACTATGGGGGTCAGAAGTTTCTTGAACCCGGTTTTGGGCCCCCCCCCTCATTGCAGTAGGGATTTTTGGCCCCCTCCTCTGTACAGGGTCTGCTCCAGATCTTTCAGGTTTTGGGGGGGTCTCTGTGTGCACATCGATTTTTTAGCTCCCTTCAAAGATTTTCCCAAATTTGGGGTTCCCTTTGAGACGGCTCGGCCACCCAGGACCTTGGGGAAAAGCTTCTTCAGGGGGCCGTCCTTAGTTGCCCCGGGCTGTGTTTTTTCGGGTCATTGTCCCCCCTGGAAGGGCTCAGCCCCGGGCCCATCTTCAATCCTCTTACTGGGGGGGAAGGAGTATAAATTTGGGCCCAAAATCCCGGCGATAAAATTTCCCCCCTCCTTCCTCCCTTCAAAAACGGTGCAGGGCGTCCTGTCCCCTTTTCAAAAAACCCCCCCCTTTCCCCCAAATATAAAGTCCCTCCGTCCCCCGGCCCTTTACAGTTGGGTAAAACGTTCCTGGGGTTGTCCCCAACCCCCTTCTTTTTTTCCCAAACCCCAGCACGTGGAGTGGGGTCCCCAAAAATTTTATTTTTGTCCCTCTGACCACAAAACCCTTTCCCCCCCCCCTCCCCCCCGGATAAAAGATGGGCACTGGGGAACTTCAAAAAGGGTTGGACTGTTCTTTGGGTTTTAGCAAAGGGGGAAACCCTTGGGGTGCCCCGCAGGATTTTTTAAACCCTGTTAAAAACAGTGTGTTTTCTATCAGTAATCTGTGAGACTGTTTGGGCCCAGCTTTCTTCAGGGTTTTTGACCATCCTCCCCTGTAAATACTGGGGGTGATTCCTGAAACCCTTTTTCAAATTTTCCTTACCCCCCGAGGCGAGATCTTTTTTTTTTGAAACCCCCCGACCCAGGAAAATTTTACAGTCACCTTGTGTTTTTTTTTCATCTTTTTAATAATTTTTCACCAAAAAATTTTTTTCCCCCTTCCCCCCAAGCGCTGCCTATTGGCCCCGCCTTTTGCAGGGCTAAAATTTTTTCCCTGGGGTTCCCTTTTTACAGCTCCCTTTTCCTTGGCCATGGGTGGGTTCCAAAATTTTGGAAAAAAGGGAAATAAAATTTAGGAAAAAAATAAACAAAAAAAACTTGGTTTAAACCTAAAAGAAAATAAATTAATAAAAAGGGTGGAGGCATTTTTAAGTTTATGGTTGGGCCAAGGGGCCCTTTTAAAAACAAAAGTTTAAAAAGGGGCAATTAAATAGGGTTTAAAGAAGAAAAGGGAGGACTTTTTAAAAGAAAAAACAAATGGTTTTGTAAGGGGCCAAATCTTGCTGGTTTGGGCGGTTTATCAAATACTTATTTCACCGATAAAAAGCAAAATTTATTATTTAAAAAATTTCGAAATGAGAATTTTTTGGGTTTTTTTTTTTTGGTTTTTTTTTTTGATTCTGTTCCCCACCTTGAAGGGGATAAAAATTTTAAAATCTCTCCTTTTTGTAGGTGGGAAAAAAATTTAAAAAAAAGCCATGAAAAAAAAAACTTACTTTTTCCCAATGTTTAAACACGGCAAAAATTTGGGACCAAAAAAAAAAAAAAAATAAGATTTTAAACAAAGATACCCCTTTCTGAGGGAAATGCCCTTTTCTAACTGTAAAGCAAACGTTTCCCACCCGGCGCATATGAATTCACCAAGTCCTTCTGTTCAGAAATGTCCCAGATTTTCATGGCAGACCTCACTCGTTCAATGTCTAGGGATAAAATCTGCAGCAAAATCTACTTTAACACATAAGTGTTTGCGGAATGAGGGAGAACTGCGCCAAAACTCACGGTGAACTTCTCAAAGGGGAAATTACCATCAAAAAAAAAAATGTATGCGGGCTATTATATGTATTTTTTTTTTTAAATTGGGTGGTCGTATTTTATTATAATAATATATATATATATATATATATATATATATAAAAATATTATATATATATATATTTTTTTTTTTTTTTTTTTTTTTTTTTTTTTTTAAAGTTCCCCTATGTACATTAACTTCCCAGCTTTTGCCTGTAACTTCCCCTCTGTCCCGCTCTGATAGCGCCCGCACTAAGAGGATTGCTCGACTGTTCTCCCACGAGGCCAGCAATGGCCCGAGAGGTGTGTTATCAGTAGGACCGAATAAGTGTGAAGAAACCCGTATCCAGGGGCCAGAAAAAGATTACTCCATTACCCTTTCACGTATTGCTCTGTCAGTGCCCTAATCTTATCTATCCCTGCCCGGGAAAACCACAGAGCGACCAATTATGTCATTACCTACAAATTTGTAATGAGTCCACGGTGATAAGCAGCAGCTGCAGTAAAGTGAGATTAGTCTGCCCAGTCACTCAGAAGTTTTATCTATTTAGTGATCACAGCTAGAAAAGGGCAAAATTTTCCATTTCATTTTAAAATAAAATAAAAAAAAATAAGGCCAAAAATTTAAAATAAAAATGTTTTATCGAAAATCCTCCTTCTGATGTAAATGTTCCTTTAAACCCATTGGACTCAATCTATCGGTTTCTTTCCCTGTCCCGGGGAACATCCAGAGCCTGTTGTAACCCTGGGGGGCCTCCGGGCAGCATGTTAACAACAGGTGGTTTGTACCCGGTCCCCATCTACAAGGAATAACATGAAACAGGTCACTTTCTGTACAGGCGCTGCTGGTCCTGGGGGTCTCGGAGATGCAGTTATGAAATTTGTATATGTATAAAGTAGTAAATTATCAGTAGCAGTGAGGATTGTGGAGTTCATATACATCATCCCTCTGCAGAAACCTCTCTCTAGCAAGGGCTCTCGCAATTTTATCAAAAAATGTGCACTATGAACCTAAAATTTTCATTATCATGGGTAGCAGAAATGCATTAAAAAAAAAAAAAAAAAAACAATAATAACTTTGACCGGGTTTTTTGGAAAGGTCCCCAAAAGTGTGGTCAAAAGAGGTCCGGTCTCATTTCAAACGACTCTCCATTCTGTTCTATGGGAGTTACAGCTGAACATTCCACTCCCCTGTACCGTGAACTCCCAGAGAACAGAATGGAGAACACAGCGCTCCCCTGTACTGGGAACTCCCATAGAGGAGAATGGAGAGAACACAGCGCTCCCCTGTACTGGGAACTCCCCTGAGGGAGAATGGAGAGGAACACGCGCTCCCTTACTGGGAACTCCCATAGAACAGAATGAAGAGAACACAGCGCTCCCTGTACTGGGAACTCCCATAGAACAGAATGAAGAGAAACACAGCGTCTCCTTTTACTGGGAATCCCCCTAGAACAGAATGGGAAAAGAACACAGCGCTCCTCTGTACTGGGAACTCCATTTGAACAGAATGGAGAGAACACACGCTCCCCTGTACTGTTAACTCCCATAGAACAGAATGGAGAACACAGCGCGCCCCTGTACTGGGAACGCCCATAGAACAGAATGGAGAACACACGGGCCCTGTACTGGGAACTCCCATAGACAAGGTGCAACACCAGCGCTCCCCTGTACTGGGAACTCCCATAGAGGAGAATGGAGAACACAGCGCTCCCCCGTACTGGGAAATCCCCTAGAACAGAATAGAGAAAACACAGCGCTCCCCTGTACTGGGAACTCCCATAGAACAGAATGAAGAGAACAACGCGCCCCCTGTACTGGGAACGCCCATAGAACAGAATGGAGAACACAGCGCTCCCCTGTACTGGGAACTCCCATAGAACAGAATGAAGAGAACACAGCGCTCTCCTGTAACGGGAACTCCCATAGAACAGAATGAAGAGAACACAGCGCTTTTCCTGTACTGGGAACTCCCATAGAACAGAAGGAGAGAACACAGCGCTCCCCTGTACTGGGAACTCCCATAGAACAGAATGAAGAGAACACAGCGGCTCCCCTGTACTGGGAAATTTCCCCTAGAACAGAATGAAGAGAACACAGCGCTCCCCCCGTACTGGGAACTCCCATACAACAGAATGGAGAACACAGCGCTCCCCTGGGACTGGGAACTCCCATTTGAACAGAATGGAGAGAACACAGCGCTCCTCTGTACTGGGAACTCCCATAGAACAAATGGAGAAAACCAGCGCTCCCCTGTACTGGGGGAAAGGGCCCCTAAACAGAAAAGGAGAACACAGCGCTCTCCTGTACTGGGAACTCCCATAGAACAGAAGGGAGAAAAACACAGTGCTCCCCTGTACTGGGAACTCCCATAGAACAGAAGGGGAGGAAACAGGCGCTCCCTGTACTGGGAATCCCATAGAGGAGAATGGAGAACACAGCGCTCCCCTGTACTGGGAACTCCCATAGAGGAGAATGGAGAACACAGCGCTCCCCTGTACTGGGAACTCCCATAGATCAGAATGAAGATAACACAGCGCTCCCCTGTACCTGGAACTCCCATAGAACAGGATGGAAAGCCATGCGCAAGTGGGACCTGCACTCCATTTTGAGCCAACACTTTTTGGGGGCCCGTTTCTGAGATCGCTGTGGGTCCCAGAGGTGGCGCTCACACCTCTCAGACTTTGATGCCATTTTCAATAACTACGTCCTTAAAACGCATGGTGGGAACACACTTTTATAGGGGTTGCCCACCATCCGTATTATGCTGCTGCGCCTGTAAGAGAATAAAACATGCCGCCTCTATTCCGATCTACATTCCGGCGATGCGTCCTCTAGTCCTCTTGTTGGGTCTTCTGTTGTTTCCCCAGCAGTCGGCGAGCGCGCAAGCCCAGCCCCGGATTGGCTGCAGAAGTCGGCGATCGCGCAAACCCAGCCCCCGATTGGCTGCAGAAGTCGGCAGTGACACCGGGCAGACACATGTGACCTCTGCAGCCACTCAGAGGCTGTGTTGGAACGTAGGTCGGTGCAGAGGTGAGTATGAGGTTTTTATTTTTGTATAGGTGCAGCAGGAAACCCTCACTTAAAAAAGGGGAGTTGGACAACCCCTTAAAAGGGACGACTCCTGGTCATATCCTATATCACATCATAGAGAAAACCTCCCAAATCAGCCAAAAAGGCGAGTATGGTCACCCGTGGATATCTGGGAGCTCTCTATTATCCTAAGGGACAAGCGGGTGTCATAAATCCTCATCTGTATGCAATGAGCTCCCATGGACGCACGCGGTGCCCCTCCCCCAGCAATATTTTGCCCCCCTACCTGGGTAGTTTGGCCAGGGCCTGCGCCGTCTCCTTAATCCGCAGGTTGTTCTGATTCAGCACATCCACGGACGGCAGGAAGAGGCACGCTCTGGTGACGTCGTCGGTGTAGAAGTCGCTCTCGGACACGGCGGTCAGCAGCTCGTTGTATTCCCGGGAGATGGTGCCGCCCACCGCGCCCCCGTACTCATCCGTGTACTTCTTCAGGGGGTAGATGTAAACCTTGACCTTGTTCTTAGGGTTGAAGCCGCAGCGGTACACGTCGAAGCAGGTGTGCATGCGGCAGCTCAGGTCGCCCCTCTCGGGCAGCGGGCTGCTGGGCGAAGCACTGACGGCCGGCACTTTCGTGCACGCTGGCTTCTCCACCGTCCAGTCCACCGGAGGGTTCGATGCTGTGGGGCCAGAACTGGAACATGCCCGTGGCGATGAGCCCCAGGAGCACCACGAGAAACAGCGCGATGTAGAAAGCCCTCGGTGCTTAGACTTCATTCGGGGATCAGGAGGGGACCCCCGGTGTTGTTACTTGCCGAGGCGCCCCATAATGGACCCTCCTTCCCTGATCCCACGCGGGGTGCCGGGACGAAACACACAACATCAGATGATTTAAGCAACGCAGTGTAATTATTCACATTTGGGAAGAAATATAAGAAAAAAAAATATTAAAGGGATAGCACACCTTAAAGGGGTCTTCCAGTTTTTGTGCACTTAACATCAAACTTGAGAACAAAAGTGTCCAAAAAAAAAAAAATTAAAAAGGATAGACACCTTAAGGGGTCTTCCAGATTTTCACACTTGTAGATCAAAATTTAGACAACAAAAAGTTTTTCAAAAACATTTTTTTAAAAAATTTTAAATCAAAAATTCAGAAGATCACCCTTTTTGTCAATGAATAGAACAAATTTCTGTGTTTACCATGAAAAAATTCCTAAAGCTGGGTTAAGGTTTTTAAAGACAAAAAAATTTGAAACCCAGGAGAAGTCTTTCTTTCCTTAAAAAGGGGGATTCCTCTTTAGCCAATGATGGCAAATTGCTAGGTTTGCCATCATCAGATCAATGGTTGACAGGGGGGGTGTTTTCAAGGTGGAATCGAAAATTTTCTCCTAAACAAGTCCCGAAAACATTCTGTTGAGTTCATTTTGAGGCGATTCATTCGATTCCTCACCGCACACCAGTGACAGAGGCCTGAAAGTCTGCATCAAATCCACGTCCAAAATCCGCGCTTATAGCCAAGTTCCACACACCTATTTGGCCTCATTTCGCCACGTATCTTGCCCCGCAAATACGCAATCAGACCTATGGATTTCGCCTATCCCCTGTGCGTACATCGAGTATGTATGGGGGGAGATAAGTGCTGTCATTGTTTGGGGTTATGCACCGGAACAAGCATGTATGGGGCCGGTGGTTGCCGCCCCCCCCCCCCCCCCCCACCTCCCCCTTGCCTGGGAGTAGTGCGCAGGGAGCCCAGAACACATGGGCGTATGTGGGCGCATGATGCGCGGCAATACACCGTGTGAACATACCTTAAAGGAAAAAAAATACAACCGCTGCACAAAAACTGCACTAGTGACAGAAAAGTGTCAAGGAAAAGAAAAGCAGCCCCGGAAGGTGAAGGGGGGGGAAAAAAAAGAAAAAGAAAAGGCTGAAAAACCAAAAGAATTGGCAGAATAAAAAAATAAATTTTGGGCCTCAAATTTCTTTGCTTCCGAGGGCTTTTGCTAAAATGGAACCTGCAATGAAAATCCGAAAATTTTTAAAATTTTCGCCCTAAAAAAATTTTTTCACCGAATGGGAAAAATTTTAAATTTTAAAATTTTTAAGAAACGGTTTCGGGCCCGGTTTTTACGACTCACTTTTTAACCTAAAAACCCTTTTTAATAGTAAAATTCGGGGAAATACAGTCGGGTTCCCGCTCTGAGAGGGACGCTACCCAAAACGCAACTGAAATTTTACTCACAGGGACCCAACCGTTTAAAACAGGGTTTTTGACCACAAAAGACAGCGGCTCGGGGGCCGGCCCATTTTGGCGTTGAAAAACGCTAGGGGCTCCCATGGCTGGCACTGATGACATCATATTGCGCAGGCATGACATCAAAGTGAAATAGCCCAGATAAAAAAACGAATAGTCTTAAAGTTGGCGAATTTTTTAAAAGTAATAAAATTGTAGCAATAAAAAGAAGTTTAAAACAAAAGTATCCCGTTCAGCTGAGGCTAGGCCCCCGCTCCTCACCCCGGCCC
This sequence comes from Phyllomedusa bahiana, assembly GCA_025379985.1. Taxonomy (NCBI): domain Eukaryota; kingdom Metazoa; phylum Chordata; class Amphibia; order Anura; family Hylidae; genus Phyllomedusa; species Phyllomedusa bahiana. The sequence continues at coordinate 8,566 of JAODAL010084210.1, forward strand.
CCCCAGTAGAAATCTCCCCCCCCGGGGCCCCGCCCTAGCACCGTTCACAGCTTTCAGCCTCACCCCCTGGGCCCGGGGAGACACCCAAAATGTGGGGAAGGGGGACTCACTGCCGGGGAATTTGTATTTGAAAAAACTGGCCCCGGGTTTTGAGGTAAACTTTTTTGGAGAATGAATCAGCGGATGTGTCTCCAGATTGTGGCGGCCGCCATTTTACCGAAGACCAAATACTAATGGTGCATCTGAGGGCAGAGGAAGGAGACTGATAAGAGTGATTTTTCTGTGTCTCTTTGAATCTGCCCCTCAGAGAATTGTCTAACATCGCGTATTTTTTCATTTTCCCAAACGCCGAAAGGTAAAAAACACAACCCATCATAAAAATTTGGGGCATAATGTCCACATTTTTTTCCCTTTTTTTCAGATTTCATAGGGGGGCCCCTACCCATTAAAAGGGGCCAGCACAGTGCCCTCACAGTAGTGGCGTCCACTGGGCCGCCATAGAGGTGCCAGCCACAGGGCTAGATACCACTGTCTGTGCCCTAAGAACAGTGATGGCGTCCCCATAATTGTGACATCCAAGAGTCCCCATAAATGTGTCAGCCACAGTGTTAGACATCACAGCTTACAGCAATGCCCCCAGAACAATGATGGTGCCACCATAATAGTGACATCCAAGAGTCCCCATAAATGTGTCAGCCACACCGATGCTCTCAGAACAGTGATGGTGCCCCCATAATAGTGACAACTAAGAGCCTCCATAAATGTGTCCAGCGCAGGACTAGATATAACTTTCTCCGATGCTCTCAGAACAGAGCCCCAATAATAGCAGCATCCAAGAGTCTCCATAAATGTGTCAGCCACAGGACTAGATATCAGAGCTTATACCGGTGACCTCAGAAAAGTGATGGTGCCCCCATAGTGACAACAAAAGTCCCCAAAAATGTCCCCGGGCCCAGGCTTTTCACAGCTTACACCAATGCTCTCATAACAGCACCCCCATAAAAGTGACATCCAAATCCAAAGTTCCCATAAAGTTCAGCCAAGGACTATTTTTAAAAGCTACACCAATGCCCCAAAAAATGATTTTCCCTAAAATGGGAAAATCCAAGAGCCCCCCATAAATGTGTTAGCCACAAGTTAGACATCACAGCTTACATCGGTGACCCCAGAAACGTGAGGGGCCCCCAATTGAAAAACTAAAGCGCATAAATATCCCGCACAGCTTACACTGAAACCCTTTACACATCACCCAACATAATAGTGACAGCCAAGAGTCTCTATAAATGTGTCAGCCAGAGGACTAGATATCACATCTTACACTGGTGACCTCGGAAGAGTGATAGTGCCCCTTAATAGGGACCCGTAAGAGTCTCCAGAAATGTGCCTGGCACAGGCAAATCCAGCTTACCCAATCCTCACAACAGCGCTTCCATAATAGGGACAACCAAGCGTCTCCACAAATGTGCCAGCCACAGGGCTTGATACAACTGTCTACATTCCTGCCCCCCAGATACATCACTTTAAAACCGGGTCCTAAAGCAAAATGTTAAAAAAGGCCCCCCCCCTACCTATGCGATCTATAATACTGGTATCTTCTTCCCTTTTCTCTGTATGTTTTTTTTAAAAGGGCTTTTTTTCTTAAAGAGGGTTTTTTTGGGGGATTTATAGTGGGGGCCGACCCTTTTCGGGGGAATACCCCCCTTAAAAGGCAGGGGTTTTTAAGGGTATTTTAAGGGTTCATTGACCGTACTTTCTTGGAACTCACGAATTTGTGGAACAAATCAACAAACCGTGAGCAGGGTTATATTGTGCTCTATTTTGGGCCCGTTTTCTTTGGCACATATATTGGTTGCGTATATTTGAAGCTTTATATCAAGACCTTTGCGGATCAAGTTTCGGGATTATTTTTATTGTTTTAAGAAACATCTGAAGTAAAAGTTATGTTTTAGCTGGGTTTTTGGTTGCAGTGATTTACACCCCCATAGTAATCACAAACAAGAGTCTCCATAGCAGTGTCAGTCACAGGGCTTGATATTACTGTCTACATCAGGACCCCCAGAACAGTGATGATACCCTCATAATAGTGACAACCAAGTGTCCCATATGTGTCAGTGCAGAGCTAGACCTCAGTATATCAGTGCTACTAGAACAGCAACAGCCCCCCATAAGAGAGAAATCCAAGATTTCCCATAGTAGTGTCAGCCACAAGGCCTATATATCAAAGCCTGCATCAGTGCCCCCATAATAGTGACAACAAGTCCCTTTATAACCCCCTCACCAAAACCCCCCTGTCATCGGGGGACTCCATGAAAAGGGGGGACCCCCCGCTCTCCCGAAGAGTTGGTTAACTCCTGCTGGAAGGGTTTTCACCAATCTGGTAAACCACCGTCAGGGGCAGTTTTTTTTGCAAGGGGGCCCCTGCTGGGATTTTTTTT
>JAODAL010084211.1:0-10999 GCA_025379985.1 Phyllomedusa bahiana
CTCCATCTCGGCGGCCCCAAGCCATAGTTCTCGAAGGTGCAGAGTCCACCATTTTGGAAAAGGGGAGGGCCCCTGCAGTACCAAAAATTTGGGAAAAGGGAGCACGTCGCTGCTCACCTTGGGAAAGGTTGACGCATACTGTTTTGTCTCTTTGCAATCCCCTTGCGAACGACTGCTGGCCCATAAGTACGAGGAGCGGGAGCATCTGGACCGGGAGAGGGATTCAAAGAAAACACTCCCTTCTGCACAGGGGGTGGACCCTTTGACGGGGCTGCAATGGCATGCGTGCCACTGGGGGCGCTGCTGCGCTGTTGCTGCGGCGGCAGGATGGACCCCCCACACTGAGCTTTCATTTTCTCCCGGGGCCACCGGATGGTACCGCATGTGTTACGCAGGGCCTTGGGCCAACTTACTCCCGGGCCACCTTCACTTTCTGCTACAATTCTACAATACCCATATGGGCTCCCCCGGTGTCATAGCAAAGAACGCCAAAACCGCCGATTCGGATTTTACCGCCAAGCCCGCAAAGTGATGTTTGCCGCCGCTGCCTCGCTGACCCCTTCCCCGCTACCTTTTCTTGGACCTGCGAAGCATTTTTCACCCCGGGGCCCCGCTTGGCCCCGACCTCACACGCTGCTACCGCGACTCCGCCACACGACCCACTTTGCTGGCTGCGCGCTGCAAGCTGACCCCTCTTCTCCTGATTAAGAAAAGCCCTGCCTCCCCCGGGGCCCCAAAAAGTGGGGGTTTGGCTACATCACCCTCTATTTGTGTTTCATCGTCACTGCTGGCCTCATAAACGGCTTGGATGCAGGGCTGACCCCTCACAACATGACCCCCATGCCACTCTCAACAATTATACTTTGCCGCCTACTGCAAGAACGGGGGAATTGGCCCCATTTCTTCGCTGCCAAAGCTGCGACTGCCCTCCTCAAATTGTTCTCCTCGCTATATATGGCCTCCCCCCCAAAAAAACCACATAGTAGATCTCGTGGGGGAAACCGGGAGGGGACAGAGGGCGGTTTTGAGGGCGGGGGGCCGCTGACCCGCTCCCGGCCCATCCCAACAAAGGGTTTGTTCTGCGTCCCACCGACTTTTTGGCTGGGTTGTCAATTCACTGGGAAAGGGGGTGCCAAATAAACCAATAAAGAAACCCTTGGTTTTCTAGTCGTACCACCGCTAGATGACAGGGGCATTTGTGGCCTCACGAGTGACCCCTCTGCGACCCCCCTTTTGCTGTGCTGCCCCCCTGGGCCTGGAATGTTTGTGCCCTGCCACCGCAGGTGAAGAGCCGCCACCTCCGTTGACATAGGGTTTTGTTCTAAAATCACAGACATGTTTGATAAAATATTGTAATATAAATACACACCCTATTTGACCCCAAATGAACCCTAGAAGTTTGGGGGTAACCCTTGGAATAAATTGCTCCACAAAATGGGTAGAAAAAAATTGATTTGGCCGGTTAAAAACTCTGTGTTTTTACTGAAAAAAAAAGCACAAAAGGTTTAAATTTAACCCTTTTGGGATATGAATTATGCTACAGAATTTCTTTTTGTCGCGGTGAAAAACAAAGTTTCTTTTACGAGTACAACTGAGAAAAAGTTTAAATTAACCCCGGGATGTAAATTTGCGCAAAAAAATTTTAGCCCCACAAAACTAGTAGTACAAACAAGAGATAAAATTGTAAGTAACCTTCGCTTGTAAATTTTTCTACGGGAAAAAAAGTATTATTTTGGCGTTAAAAATAGGGTTTTTTGGTCAGCACACCAAAAAAACAACGTTTAAATTTAAACCCCCTGGATTAAATTGCCCCAAAAATTGGGCCACCAAAAACTAGTACTTTTGTGGTTTTACAATTGCGTGTTTTGTAGGGCACACAACAAGAGATAAAGTTGGAAATTTAACCTTCGCTTGTGAATTATGCTACGGAAAAAATGTAGTATTTTGGCATTGAAAAGACGGTTTCTTGGGGTCAGCCACCAGAAAAACAACCTTTTTTAACCCCCCTGGATGTAAATTGCGCAATAGAATTGACACCAAAAAATGAAGTGTTTTTTATTGTAAAAACGCGTTTCTTTAAATCAATACAACGGAACTGGCTTAGTCCCACTTGGATATTAAAATGTATATGCATGCAGTGGACGCACACGGGGATTTCAGACCCAAATCCCCCAAAAAAATCAAAATAAACATTAAGGGGAACAGCCCTTGAGATAACTGAGACACCCCAAAAAATCGCTGTAAAAAAATTTTTCTTCAGTGAGAGCATCAAAATCAGCCCCGGCAGCACCTTCCCTGACAGTACAGTGAGAGGAGTGTGAGCCCCCGGGTCGGCCCGGACTTTATAGGCGGTGACATCACAGAATCCCACCGGCTTGATTGGCTTCATCTTGACATGTCATGCAGGCTATGCCTTCTTCCCCCCCCAAGTCTTTCCCCCATGTAGCGCTTTGCTCGCGCCATTTTATCAATCAAAGACACTTCGTTCATGAAGTCCCCCAAACTTCGACTTCGTTCAGAACCGAAAATTTTCCTGAAATTCAAAAACGAATTCCACAACCCCAAATTAAAATAAGGTGCAAACATTTTACGCGTTTATTTTTGCCAAAAAAATTGTGCCAAATTTTTGGTGCAACTGTCTGATAAATGTGCCCTGTATTTTAAGACACATTTTTATTTACAGGTCTCAAACCCCTTTTTTGGGAGCCCAAATTTAAAAAGGGGGAAATATCTCAAAAAAATTGAAGTCTTTTTTTCCCTTTTAAAAATTAATATTCAAAAACCTGGGGAGGAACTAAAAGGCATAACAACTTTAGATAATGGTGCCCTTTTTTGTTGGTTAATAGGGTCATCAGGGTCTCTTAACATAAAATTGCAGCCATGGAAGTGCAAAGCATGAGTCATATTAATAAAAGTTTAAGAGTGCAATCATGAGGAATATAAAAACTATAAGTCCACCCACACTTATTTTCATATTTTACATAATTTGACCCGGGCCCAAAACTGCTGAATATTATTAAGGACTATTAAAACTTTTCAAAAACCGTGGTTCCTTTTTTCACGGGAACCTTCCATTCCTTAGGGGGCTTTGCTGGACAATTCCCTTGATTCTTTTAGTTACTGTTTAATTAATCCCTTTATCACTGGGGCAGGATAAAAAATCACCATTTCATGGTTATTACATTAATTTAACCAAAGCATTTATTTTATTTTTGGGAAAGGGGCGAATGTCTGTTTTGTTTAATTAACCATTCTTTTTTCCCAAACTGCAAAAAAATAGTTACCTACGGGTTTTTTTTAATTGGTTTAACCCTTGGTATTCCTCCCAATTTAAGGCTAATTCCATTTTTTAATCAAATTGTAAATTTTAAATCTGAATTGGCTCTGAAAAATTAAATTTTATTGCTTTCACTTTTACAAAAAATTAGAACAACCCAAATTTTTTTTAATTAATATTATTCAAAAATCTAATTCAGGGATGCAGCATAGAAATTAATTCATGAGCTTCAATCGTTTTTTCTGTAGAGATTCCAAAGGAAAAGAACTATAGTAATGATTAAGGGGGATTCTCACACATTTATTAGCACACAAGGGAGACAAAAAAATAAAAACCCTTTCCAATCTTACGTTTTGATTTTGCTTCTTTCCCGGGAAATTTGTAAATCTTATCTCCCGCTTTTTTTTTTTTTCACAACTTCCCAGGGTTTAAGGATACCTCTCCTTTTTTTTACAGCGGAGCAGGGTCAGGATGATGACTCACTCCCCGCTGTGTTTTTTGTCTTGAAAACAGTAGTTTGTTTATATTAAATTACAGACAAGCTTTTCCTTGAGTTATTAGGATTGTGGACTACAGTTTTGAAACCTTTAGCACGCAGTCACTGTAAAAAACTCAGCTAAGAATAACCCCGAACAAATCACTGCTGTAAAACAAATTTCATGCCTGAAAAGAAAATTAACCTTAAGGTTTCTGTGACTCTGTAAAATGAGTGGGTAAATCTGGACTCTGTAAAAATCATGGGGGGAACACCCATTTAAGTAAATTTTTAAAGGGGTGATCTAAGTAGACTGTGAGAAAAATTCCTCACATGACAGTCAAAACTCCCCCAACCCTTTAAACAGTCAATTGCAAATGGCCCCAGCTCCCAGGGAAAACCCAATTTTGTTTAAAAACCCCCGCCAACCATGAAAGCCCTTCATAGGAAAACTAGCACCAGCAAGAGGTTGACCCCCTCAAAAAAGAACCCTTTTTCCATTTAAATTTGCCCAAATCCCCAGCTTAAAGACTTGACCAAAAGGCTTTGCCGCCGCGGCCCTCGATATTTCATAAAAAATTTTAGACATCTGTTATAACTGGTCTATGGCATTTCATATCTTAAAATTGAAAAATCCCCATACCATAGCCCCCCATCCCACGTTTCACGACGCAGGGTGACCCAGAAAAGAAAAAAGGACTTGGGAGACTTAAGGGTGGGGTGCCGCCCAGGGGTACTAGGGCCCCGCCAGTTCTGATGATGTCAATGGTTTTCCCTTCTGTCCAATGCCCCCCGAGTTTGGCCCTTTTTTTTTTTTTCAGTCGAAAAACATGGCCAAAGGGGGGATTCATAGACCGGATTAGGGGGTTGGGGGGAAATGTATGGGCTGATGTGTGCTATCCCATTACAGATATAAACAAAAGCACCAGATGGGCCATGCTGCTTCCAGGAAAGGGGGTACCTAAAAATTTTCCCTCATCCACACACAGAAGCCCGGGCCCCTAACCCCCCCCCCCCAGTAGCCCGAACCGCCAACAACAGGTAACTGGGCAAATTGTACTGCCATTGTCTGAAACCCATACTTATATTTGCACCTCTGACTCTTATCTTTAATATTATTATCATTTTTGTATATATTTGTCTAGTGTGCCCTCCAAGGCTAATTAAATCTATAAACTTTAATCTGTCTTGATCAAAATATTTAGCTACCCCAAGGCTGGTTCCTGGCCTTGTTATAAGTCGGTAACTGACCAGTCTTATAACTAAACTAGAAATTGGTGGCAGCCTAGTAGACTGGCAGATTTTTGTTTAACCAGTGTGGGTAAACAAAGCTCTCAGTCGTTCAGGGTCATTGGCGAGGAGTGTGTTCTCTCATCCTCCCGGAGTCTCACTGTGCCCGTGTGGACAGGGGTAAACGGTGAAACAGTATCTGGCTGACCTTCTGTACCCCTAGGAGGCAGCGCAATGTCACGATACACCCCAAGATAGGCCACCGACCCTTGAGTGGGCCAGGCTTTTTCCTGACACTGACCACATAATAAGGTTTTGTTCCAGGGTCTGAATTTCTATTGATGTCCATCTTGGGGTCTATTTTTGTAAAAGATTTTGTCAATAATCTGCATTCATTTTGAAATTCGGTCCGGGGACTGTATTTATAAAGGAATCTGGTCTGAGGTCTTAAATCATTTTTGTGTTTAGTCTAGGGTTTGAATTAGCATTGGGGTTCAAATATTCATTGTTTGATTGTCTCTTAGGGCGACATTTATGAATTTCGCTGTGTCGGAGCGCACGTTTCCGCCAGTTTTCCGGCGAAATTTGTGCCTCATGTATGTCGGTGCCGAGGTGTGCCATACATGCAGTGTAAAGTCCGCCGCGCCTCGCCAGTGTGTGAGGCGCAGTGTGGGGACTTAGGTGCAGTGTGGGACTGCGCCTAAGATGCGCCGCCCGACGTAGTGCGATCATACAGGCCGTGTAAAGTTCACCGTGCCTCACCAGTGTGTGGGGCGCAGTGCGGGGACTTAGGTGCAGTGCGGGACTGCGCCTAATATTCGCCGTCCGAGGAGGTGCGCTCATATATGCGGGGAAAAGTTCACCGCGCCTCGCCAGTGTGTGGGGCGCAGTGCGGGACTTAGGCGCAGTGCGGGACTGCGCCTCACATGTATTCCGATTCGAGACAGGCTGGAAAACAGCGAGAAATCATTAAAGATTTCCGTGCGGCATGGACTATGAATGAAAAAATCGCCTTTATTAGGTGTAAAACATTCTCTGAAAAAGAGCACAAACAAACTAAAAAATACAGAAATAAAATCACTTTCCAAAAATCTAGAACAGCGCTACATCGGGAATTTGGATATTGGAATTGCCGAGAAATACAGTGATTAAAATTCTGTAAGCTATTCTCATTGGTCGGCAGAAACCAGCCAATCAGAATAAGAGCGACAGTGACCCATTTTAACCTATGGAGAAGAATTGACCAATCAAAATCAAAGGCGGGACAGTTCAAAATACAGTAAAAAGGCAGAAAAGAGCTGATTGGTTGAGCTAGTGGGGGCTTGGCAATCCTGGCCAATCAGAATAGGAACGACAGGGACCCATTATAACCTATGGAGAGGTACTAACCAATCAAATCCAAAGGCGGGACAGTTCAAAATACAGTAAAAAGGCAGAAAAGAGCTGATTGGTTGAGCTAACGGGGGCTTGGCTATCCTGGCCAATCAGAGCGCGAGCTACTTTGTCCCATTGTAGTCTATGGCCAGATCGGGGCAATGAAATCACGGCTCTCAACGGCGTGCGGCATGGAATATGATTAAAAAAATCGTTTTATTAATTTGTAAAATATTATCTGAAAAAGAGCTGAAACCTTCTATAAACTACATAAATAAAATCCAAAACAACGCGTTTGTCACCGGGGACCGGCGCAACATCAGAATTGCGATATAGAGAATTGCTGGGAAATACAGTAATTCAAATTTTTTAAAAGGCTCTTTCATTGGTCGGCAAAAAACAGCCAACCCAGAATAGGGCAACAGGGGACCCATTATAAGTAGAGATGGGGAATTGATTCTAACAAAGTGGAATTCGTTTAGTTTTTCCCAGGAAAACTTCGGTTCTGAACGAAGTCGAAGTTTGGGGTATAAAACGTGGGAACGAAGTGTGCTTTTGATTGATAAAATGGCTGCGAATACAGGGCCCATTACATGGGGCAAAGAACTCGGGGAGGAAGAAGGGCATGCCTACATGACATGTGCAGAGATGAAGCCAATCAGGCCCGGTGGGATTCTGTGACGTAAACCGCACGATATAAGTCTGGGCGCGACGGGGAGCTCATACCGCTTTCACTGTACTGATTAGGGAGGTGTGCTGCCACGGCTGCTTATGATATCTCTTACTAAGAACTAATTTTTATACAGCGATTTTTTTGGGGGTGTCAAAAGCTTGTCTCAGGGACACTGTTCTCTTAAACTTTCTAATTCTGATTTTGTGGGGTATTGGAATGAAGTCCAGTGTGCGTCCAATGCAGCTGCTTTATACATTTTAATGCTATCTACTAAAAGCACATAAATATCCAAGGGTTTATCTAAGTCTTGTTTGTTGTATTCATTTTTAAGAAACAGCGTTTTTACAACCCAAATACCACTTCATTTTGGTTTTGCTCAATTTTTTGCGCAATTTACATCCGGGGGTTAATTAAGCGTTGTTCTGCTGTTTGTGGTCACTAAAACAAACCGTCTTTTTTAAACCGCCAAAAAAGAAATTTTTCCTGTAGCATAATTCATAACCGAGGTTAATTACAAGTTTTTCTTTTGGGTTGTGTACGTAAATTACACGCAGTGTAACACGCTACAAAGCTGATAGTTTTGGTTGCTCATTTTTTGCGCAATTTACATCCAGGGGTTTTAATTAAGCGTTGTCTGCTGTTGTGGTACAAAAAGAAACCGTCTCTTTCACCGCCAAAAAAGACATTTTTCCTTTTAGCTAATTCATAACCAAAGGGTTTAAATTTAAACAAGTTTTTTTCTTGTTGTGTATGTAAAATACCGCCATTGTAAACACGCTTCAAAGCTGGTAATTTTTGGTTCGCTCATTTATTTGGCCCAATTTACCAGGAGTTAATTAAGCATTGTTCTGCTGTTGTGGTCACTAAAGAAACCTTCTTTTTCACCGCCAAAAAAGCAATTTTTTACTGTAGCATAATTCATTCCGAAGGTTAATTAGCTGTTTGTGCTTTTTTACATTCAGTTTAAAAAACAACAGTGTTTTAAAAAAAACACATACAAGAAATTTTCCTGGCCATTTGTGGAGCGCAATTTATATCCAGGTTACAAGCTTGTTAGTGGGTTCATTGGAGGTCAAATACAGGGTGTGTATTTATCATATACAGATATTCTTCATCAAACAGTGTCTGTACAATTTAGAAACCAACAGTATGTCAGACAAAAGAAGTGGCAGGCTTACACCTGCGAAATGGCAGTGGCACAAACATTCCTGGAGCAGGCCCATAGTCGCAGCAAGCAAGGGGACGTCGCAAACAGGGGTCCCCTCGGTGAGGCCAGACCGCCGGTGTCATCTAGCAGCCCTGTGTTGTTCAGGCAACCAATTGGTCCCGATTGGTTGACTAGGTCATCCCCTTCCTCCCAGATGACATCTGACAGCCCCAGCCAAGAGTCGGTGGGAACGTCAGACCCCAACTTTAGTTGGCATGGCCCGGGAGCGGGTCAGCGGCCTTCACCTGTCCTCAACCCGCCTCTGTCATCCGGTTCCCTCAGCCAGAGATCTACTATGTGGTCTGGGTCAGCGCCATATATAGCGAGGATGAACATTTTTGAGGGGGGGCAGTCAGCAGCTACTTGGCAGGAAGAAATGGGGCCAATATCCCCTGCTTCTTGCGTAGGCGGCAAAGTTAGATGTTGAGAGTGGCATGGGGAGGTCATGTTGTGAGGGGTCAGCCTCTGATACCAAAACCGGTGATGAGGACACAGTGACGATGAAACACAAATAGATGTGATGTAGCCCAGTGTTTTCAACCAGTGTGCCGCGGCAATAGTGTGCCGCGACACTGGTCGGGTGTGCCCCGGGGAAAGTTCCCCAAACTATGGTGCGCCTGTGTTTTGTTCAGGGCCGTTCCTAGGGGCGGGCAGGGCGCCCGGGGCGCCGAGGCTCCGCTCACCCCCGGGGGGCGCCGCGGCGCCCTGCCCCCCCGGAGGGGCGCCCTGACTCTGCGCGACTGTTTTATAAAAAGCCCACAGAGCCACAGCTGCAGGGAGGAGGCGGGACGGATGTTTCCTGTCTGACTCCTCCCCTGTATCAGCGTCACAGGGGGCGACAGCTCCACGCGCCCCTGTGATGCTGGGTCTCCTCGGCTGGCGTCTGCCCCCGATGAGACCCCTGGGAGCTGGTGCAGCGTAAGCAGCGGGGATGACGTCACGCTGCTTACAAAAGCTCTGGGAGTCCCACTGCTGAGCAGCTCCGGACGGGACGCGCGGACCCAGGTGAGTAATCTTTTGTTATTTTATAATTACTTACAGGGGACATCACTGGGTACAAGAGGGGACACTGGCTACAATGGGGGCATCCTGGCTACAAGGGGGGCACACTGGCTACAAGGGGGCACACTGGCTACAAGAGGGGCGTCTGGCTACAAGGGGGGCACACTGGTACAAGAGGGGCATCTTGGCTACAAGGGGGGCCACACTGGCTACAAGGGGGCATCCTGGCTACAAGGGGGGCACACTGGCTACAATGGGGACACACTGGCTACAAGGGGGCACCTGGCTACAAGGGGGGCACACTGGTTACAAAGGGGCATCCTGGCTACAATGAGGGCACACTGGCTACAAGGGGGCACACTGGCTACAATGGGGGCACAATGGTACAATGGGGGCATCCCCTGGCTACAAGGGGGGCATCACTGGCTACAAGGGGGGCACACTGGCTACAAGGGGGGCATCACTAGCTAAAAGGGGGGTTTCATGGCTGCAAAGGGGGGATCACTGGTACAGGGGGGCATCACTGGCTACAATGGAGGCACATTGGTACGGGGGTGGGCATCTCTGGCTGGAATCGATATTATTAGCTATATGTATGGTATGTACTGTTTTAGTGTCATTTTGTGCCTTTTGGTTGGTGGTGTGCCCCGGGATTTTTTAAGTGTAAAAGTGTGCCGCGGCTCAAAAAAGTTGAAAATCATGATGAGCGACCACTTGGGAGCCCGGGTGAAGCAAGGGCTTCATATCACAGGAGAAGAGGGTCAGCTTGCGCGTCAGGCCAGCGGCGCAGAGCAAGGGTTTTGGGGGCCGTGAGTGGGGGTTTACAGCATGTGGGTGGGACCAAGGGGCCACGGGGTAGAAACCCCCTTCGCAGTGTCAAGGTCATAAAGCGACAATGGATCTCTGTTCCCATCCGGTACTCCAAATCAGTGTCTAAGTGCATGGGCCCGGGCCAATGACGAAAGAGTCAGAGCGTTGTTCTGGTCCAATCTTATCCATGCACTCCTCCTTTATTCAGCGAGGCACACTGTTATATGGGATGCAGTGGGCGGGGGCCTGCGCAGTGGGACAGTCCATAGGGAGGGGTTGAGCACAAAGTTCTATATTGGTTCAAAGTAGTTGCCAGGAAGATGAAATTTCTAGTTGTATCAGTCAGTGCTTCTTGGGACATGTAGTCGAAAAATCCCGTCGCTTGTTGGCAGGATATATACATGGAATCGCGGCCATTTTGAATGCCTCAATACTGCACAGTCATGTCCTCAAAAGGATATATGGATATCTGTATGGGCTTATAAGGAGGAAAGCTTGGTATTTTCTTTAAAACAACTTTAGCTTATTGATGCCACATGTACCCCTATTAGCATTAACCCTCACAGCGGTCCATGAAAGTAGCGGCACAGGGCTCAGCGAGGCAGCGGCGGGTAGTAAGTACACTCAGTGTGGAGCGTTAAATCAGCTACTCGGCGGTGTGGCAGTTCTTTGCTAAGACACAGAGGAGCCGAGTATGGGTATATTTTGGGAAACTGTGGGCAGAAAGTGAAGCGTGGCAGGGAGCTAACGTTGGCATCACGGCCCTGCGTCAAACACATGCAGCGTCACCATCCCGGGGGCCTGGGAGAAACGTGGCTCAGAATGTTTTGGTCCATCCTGCCGCCGCGAGCCAGCCAGCAGCGGCCAGGGCCCCGCATGCCATTGCAGTCAGTCAAGGCTCACCCCCTCTGCCCGAAGGGAGCTGTTTCTCTTTGAAATTCCCCCCGATTC
>JAODAL010084212.1:0-10999 GCA_025379985.1 Phyllomedusa bahiana
TTTAAAATGGGTTTTTAAAAGTTTGTTGTGCTCAATTTGGGAAAAGAAAATTATCCCCCCATTTTTCCCCCTTTTTATCCCATGTACACACACACATTCATCATGATAATAACAGAGTATTTGGGTGACAAAAATTAAATTTGGGAAATGGGGTGCTCAAAGGCTTAAAAAATATTGGGCTGTTAGGTCTAACAAAGGGGCGAATCGTTTCAAGAAGAAAAATTTCTTTAAATTTCGGGAAAATTCGGTTTCGGAACAAGCGAATTTTGGGGGTACTTGGGGGTGAATAAAGTGGGTTTTTTGATTGAAAAAAGGGCGGGAGCACAGGCCACATGGGCAAAGCACTCTGGGGGAAAAAGGGGCAAGCCTCATGACATGGCAGGGGTAAGCCAATCAGAACCGGGGGGATTCTGTGACCCCACCGCACTATATAAGCCGGGGCCGACGGGGGACCACACCCTCTCACTTACGATCAGGGAAATGCTGCCCCTGATCTTTTACTGAAGAATTATTTTTATATAGCGATTTCTGGGGGGGTGCCCCACTTTTCTCAAGACTGTTCTCTTAACGTTCTTTTTCAATTTTTGGGGGTTTTGGGATCGAAATCCAGGTTGCCCCACCACTGCATATACATTAAATTCCAAGGGGACTAACCATTCCGTTGTTTTTATTAAAAAACAGCGTTTTTTTACAATAAAAAACCCACTTCATTTTTTGGTGCTAAATTCTATTGCGCAATTTACATCCAGGGGTTAAATTAAGCGTTTTTTTCTGGTGACAAAAACCCCCCAAGAAAACCCGTCTTTTTTCAAAACCCCGCCCCCAAAATAAAAAAAAATTTTTTTTTCCTGTAGCCAATTCACAAAAAAGGGGTTAATTAAAACTGTATCCTTGTTTTTGGGCGAAAAACACCAATTGTAACACCACAAAGCTAACTATTTGTGGGGCCAATTCTTGGCGCAATTTACCCCAAAGGGGTTAATTAAAGCTTTGTTTTCTGGTGTCTGACAAAAAAAACCTCTTTGCAACCCGCAAAAATATAAAATTTTTCCTGACCAAATTTCCACAAAAAAGGTTAATTACAACTGTATTCTTTTTGTGGCGTAAAAACACGAAATTTGAAACCGCTACAAACTATTATTTGTCGGCTCAATTCTTTGGCGCAATTTACATCCGGGGGTTTTTAACTTGTTTTCTGGTGTGCTGACAAAAATAAACCGTCTTTTTCAACGCCAAAATATATTTTTTTCCTGTACCTAATTCAATTTCCAAAGGGTTAATTAAGCCTGTTTTGTTTTACTTTTTAGTAAAACACATTTTTTTTAAACACACATACAGAAAATTTTTTTCCGGGCCTTTTGTGGAGCCAAAAAGCCCATGTTATTTGGTTTCATTTGGGGTAAAAAAAGGGGTGTATATTTATCATACACAGTAATCTCAAACAGGGGCCTGACATTTAAACAAACAGTATGTCAACCGAAGGTGGGGGCTCGCCCGCAGTGGCAGGGGCACAAAATTCCTGGAACAGCCCGGGGGTCGCAGCACACAAGGGGACGTCGAGAGGGTCCTCGTGGGGCCCCACAACGCCGCTGTCATCTAGCCCCGTGGTTTTCACAACCAAGGGGTTTTTGTTTGGGTTACAGGTCTTCCTCTTCCCCCCAAACATCTGAAAACCCCACCAAGGCGGTGGAACCCCTCAACACAACCTTTTGGCAGGGCCCGGAGCGGTCACGGCCCTCACCTTTCCCACCCCCCTGTCCCATCCTTTCCCTCACCAGAATCTACTATGTGGCTGGGCTAAAGCCCACTTTTTACGGGGATGAAAAATTTTTGAGGGGGGCAGTCAGCACACTTGGGCACGAAGAAATGGGGCCAATATCGCCTCTTCTTGCATAGGCGCAAATTTAAAAGAGTGGAGAGGGGGCAGGGAGGTCATTTTTGTGAGGGGTTTTGGGCATACCAAAAAACGTGATGAGGACAGCATGACATGAAACACAAAAAGATGAGATGTAGCCAAACCCATTGGAGCCGGTGGGAAAGGGGCTTCATCATCGCAAAGAAGAGGCGCATTTGCGCGTCAGGCAGCACGCAGCCGCAAGGGGGTTTGTGGCGGGTCGCAGATACAATTGGGGTCAGGCCAAGGGGCCACGGGTAAAAAACCCGCTTCGCGGTCCAAAAAAAGAGAGCACGGGGGCTCACGAGGCAGCGGGGCATAGTCCTCATGCAGCGTTGGGGGTAAAATCCGTACTCGGGGGTGGGCGTTCTTTGCTAAACACCGAGAGCCGAATATGGTATTTAGAACTTGGCAAAATGAAGCGGGGCCAGGAGCAACTTGGGGCACCACGCCCGGGTAAAACCTGCAGCTCCCCCCGGGTCCGGGGGAGAAACGGGCTCAATTTGTGGTCCATCCTGCCGCCAGCAACAGCGCAGCCAACGCCAGGGCACCATGCATTGCACCAGTCAAGGCCCACCACCCGAAAGGGGGAGCGTTTCTCTTGACATCATCCCCGGTCCAGATGCTCCGCTCCTCGCTGAACCATCTCCTTCCAAGTTTTGGTACTGCAAATCCCCTCCCTTTTCCAAAATGGGGACTCTGCACCTTTCAGAAACTAATGGCTTGTGCCGACCGAGAGGAGTTCCAACCTAATTTTTTTTTCCAAAAAGGCAGTACCGCACTTCATAAATTTTAAACAAAGGTTTTCAGTCCTTGACTTATCGTTTGTTCCAAGGTGCACGGCACGCGGACGTCTGGACTGTAACAGGGTCGGGCCGTACATTTTCCTTTACCCACGGGGTGAATGTTTTCCAGCCCACACCAACAATTGGGACAGGACCCCCCTTTCTCCTCCACTTTTCAAACTGCTGCACCTGCCCAATGTCCGCCTCCTCCTCCCCCCCCACCACCACCATCTCAGCCTCCAAAATAACTGCTCCCATCAACACAGTGTGGGGCACAGGGTGTCCAACAGTTCACACCGGGCTTCCCCTCGGCAACAAAGCCACACGGGGGAATGCTCCCCGCATGCAGCAAGAAATCGAGTGGGCTTTCTCCCCCCAAACTGCAAACGGAACCAGGGGGCGGAAATGGGGAACAAATTGTCCCGGCCCCTGCAACCGAGAGGGTCCGCCCCCATCGACGTTTTTCCCCCGGGTTGGAAATTCCAGCCTGCACATGTTGGACCGCGTATGAACAGAGAAAAAGGCCCTTAACGATTTTTTGATGATCCACAGACAGAAGTACTCCCCTGGTAACTTTGATGTCACCATGGGGAACTCATGCTGCCCTCTTGGTTTTTTGGGCCATTCGAGGAGGGACTTATTTTCAGTCGCCCCGGACTCTGAATAACTCATTCCATGCTTTTAGTCCTAAAGATGCTGAAAAATTGTCTGGGGAGGGACTGGAGACGGCGCTACATCCACGGCCACATGATCCGGGGGTCGGGAAAAGGGGAGGGGGAGACATTGGAGCGAACATTGTTGGTGAAATGAGTGGGTTTTTCTACCCAGGGGGACAAGAGAGGGGGACAGGGGCCGAGGGGGTGGGTGGAGATGAGGGAAGACAGGGGAAAAGCCCCCAACACCGGGGGGTTCATTTTTAAAAAGGAGGCAGGGAGCCCCCCACCCCCCGGCAATCCCCAGCATGCTTTTTGCCTGTATGAAGCGAATATCAGCTCCCAAGGGAGATTTTGGGGTCTCCACCCCCCATTGGACCCTTGCACCGGCAAAATGGGAGCCTTTTTCCCACATTAGAGGGAAGACAAACTCAAATCATAGGGGAAACCCCGAATCATTGGGCCCCCCTTGTGCGGCATCTCCCTCCTCTGACAGGCTAAACCGGGGTTTTCCCCAGCGTTTCCCCCCTACACTCCGGGCTGCGGGGAAGGGGGGGTTTGGAGCAGTACCATCCCTCAAAGTAACCTAAACTGGACACGAAGCACTTTCCCTTTACCCCCCAGGAGGGGGGCAGGTCGCCAGCACAGCAGGGCCTGGACAGTCCCTGAACCAACAGGGTTTTGGGCCCACTTGGACAGCACCTCCACCTCAGTTAAAATCCGCTGACTATGGGCAGCCAAACTGGGTGTGTGGGCCGCAAATTGCCAGTTTTCAGGGGGAAAACTGTCCCGCCCGGCCAGTATGTGGCATCAGAGCGGGGGTTCAGTGCGGCGGGGGGGCCCCGTTTCCCCAAGGAGACCCCCCTTGGCCACGGAAATGTGGAACGCTGACCTTTGTCAAGATAATCAGGTGGACGGCCAGGGTTTTCCCCACACCAATGCCTTAGGGATCATCTTGGGTTTTAAACTACCTGCCTCAGCCACTATTGGGGGCCCCCCACCCACCGACCACACCTGCGACAGTTTCTCCATCGCCTACCACATCTTTCCCAGGATGGTTTGCCACCCACCCAAAAACCTTCATTGGCCACTCATGACCCAGCTGCTGGGGGTTTGGCTGTTTCCGTAAATCCACATGTCATTTGCCACTGTTGACCTCAGCTGCTGCTGTGGCGCTGCCCCTTCCCCACACTGTGTCATTGTGCCCTCGCCTGACCTCATGCGCGCCGCCCGGACCTCCGCTCTCATCATTTTCCACTCTGTGGGGTTTCCCCCTTTTTTGGGCCCCCTCCAAATGCTTGTGCCACTGCCTGATCCATGCTGCTGCTGTCGGGACCTCCCACGTTATTGGGCCACTCTGTGCCCAATACTGTTTTTGCCCCCTCCAGAATTCATTGTGCCACGCCTGATCCATCTGCTGGCGTCGTGACCTCCAACTTTAAAATTTTGCCCCTCCCGTGGGCCAATCTGTTTTCCGCCTCCCGAAAGTCATTGTCCACTGCCCGTCCAACTGCGCCGCCCCTGACCTCCACATGTTGATTGGGTTGCCAAAATTTTTTGTGGCTT
Organism: Phyllomedusa bahiana; assembly: GCA_025379985.1. NCBI lineage: Eukaryota > Metazoa > Chordata > Amphibia > Anura > Hylidae > Phyllomedusa > Phyllomedusa bahiana. The sequence continues at coordinate 4,899 of JAODAL010084212.1, forward strand.
CCACCCCGTTTTTGGGGCCAAATCCAAAATTTTTTTCCATTTTGGTTCCCCCGTTTTTACCCCTGCTTTAATCCTTTTATCTGTGCCGCCGTGACCTCCGTCTCATCATTGTGCCCTCCGGGGGCTTCCCTTTTTCCACCTCCAGAAGCATTGTGCCACTGCCGACCCCATGCTGCTTGGCTGCCCCCTCACCCCACACTCGTCACTAAGTTGCCACGAGCCTCAGCTTTTTTTTTCCCCGCTTTCGCTGGGGATGACTTTTTTCAGGGTACTTCCCGGGTTGAGTTTTTTGTCATTTGCCCTTTAATGCCCAGGAATTTTTTTAGTGAACGATTCTAAAAGCGCGGCAGTCATTTTGCGTGTCAACTAAAACCAACATTTTAAAGAAGACCAAACCCAAACTCCCCCTTTCATATTTAACATGGCACAAGTTCTACAGCACCCCAGGCTCTGTGCACCTGGGAAAAAACTCTTTTTTGCAATTTTGCCAAGTAATTCGAACAAAGAATTTTGTCGGAAAATTCGGCAAGTGACCGAATCGAATTTTTTTAGAAAATTCGCCCCTCTCTAGTCTTAAAACTTTTTTTTGTGGTGGGGTAGCATAGTGGAAAAATCTCAGTAAAAACCAGACAAATTTTTCATTAAAAATAAATTATCAAATGACTGGGTTTGTTTTTTAATAAGCTTTAATAGATTTGGTTTTATCTTTTTTTGCTTTTCTTCACACAGGTATAGATGTTAAAAGTAAAATGATTAGGAAGTCCTACAATGGATAAAGAAAACTCTCCATAGCTCTACATGACAAACACAACGACACCCCTTGGCAAAGGGATCACCGCACCGTTTCCAAGAAACCCCACCCCATTTATGGTACGTGCTCAACAAATCCAAAGGTCCCCAAGTTTAATCCATCTCATTTTTTAGCTCAGCTAGACAATTTTTTTTCCCGTTGCCCTACAAAATGAGGGCCCAAAGTACACAAGTCTTAATCTTATATAGGCTCTTTCTAGCATTGTGGCACACCATAGATATCACCAGGGAAAAAATAAAAATCAATGCCAAGCCCCCATCAAAAAACCATTCATGTAAATAAAATGAACAAATTTCATAAAAAACAAAATTTTCCACATCCTCTCTTCTGGTTTGCATCCCTCACATTATGTGCTACAGGCCTCCCTTTACTTTTGGCGTGGAAACCCGTCTTTTATTCACCACGCAAATAGGCAATACGAGCCCCCAAATTTTTTTAATTTATTCTCCTATCCCTTCTTCCAAGTGTGAAAACATCTGTACCACAGTGTATGTCATGGAGCCATTATTTATCTGCTTTACATATCACCCCCTTCTGCCCCAAATTTGGTGACACTTAAAAATTTTCCTTTTAAACTTTTCAACTGGAAATGTTGCTCCTAACACTTGATTACCTGTCTCCTATACCTCTGTCAATGTCATAAACCACAAGAGAGGCACCAGATGTTAGAGAGGAGACAGTTGGGACTAGTTCTACAGACAGCGGATTGTTTTGACGCAGAGGCTTGAGTGGAGTGCTGGACCCCTAAACACTTTGGGTGACAGTTTAAGGGGGATGCACCAAACTTGCATCTTTACACCCCGAATCAGCGCACCCCCATTCAAAATTTTTAAATCTCCGGCATCCCAAATCCAGGGTTTTTACATAGCACCGTGCCTTTTGAAATCCCCAATCCGGGACATGCGGAGGGGGACCCAAAAACCGAGCAAGCTACTTTTTTTGTACTTGGGCTACAACTTTTCTGGCCGCATTACACTGAACAGGAAACCATTTCAAAGTGGTAAACGAAAAAACTGTCCCCACGCTAAAATTTGCCGTTTTGTGAGGCTGGTAAGAAAACCCAAAATTTTCATGCTTTTTCCCTTTTGTGCCAAAACAATTGTCAATGGGGAAAGGTCGATGGAGACATCTAGACCCCGGGGCCTGCAAAATGGATAATGTCTGGTGCAGCTGTTTGGGGTCCGGGGGTTTTTCATATTTTCATAGTTTTAAAGGACGAAAAAAGAGACCCCCACCCCTTTCACCTTTTTTGCTAAGGGTTAAACCCAAATAAAGGAAAAAAAAAACCCCAAATGAGGTAAACCAATTGTCCTCATTTTGGGGAAAAAATTTCCTTCCCGCCCAATCTGGCAATCAAAAAACCCTGGTCAATGACCCCCCTCCAGAATCCTAGACCAAAGGGGTTTTATTTTACGCCCAGAAATGCACCCAAAACCCCTTTTTTGAACCTGTCATAATTCACCATGAAAATTTTTTCCTCTGGCAAGAATTCCTCTCACTGCTCTTCATAAAAATCCCTTTCTATTTTTAGTAGAAACTTTCGTTCCTCAAGATGTAGAGATCCCCCTTGTTCTAGAAACCCCCCGGGGTAAAATAAATTTTGGGGAAGATCTTTTAATTACCTTTAAGATTTAAAAATTTAATATGTCCCCCCAAAGCCGTCTTTTCTCAAAACAAATAACCCCCTTTTAATCTTTGGGGGTATTGTAGTCCCCCATCCTTTTATTATTTTTTTTGGGCCGCCCTTTACCGTTCAACCCTTACAATTTTTCCTGTGCACGGGTGCCCAAAACTGTAACAAAAATTCCTTTGGATCGAACCAGTGACTTTAAAAGGGGAGAAAATTTCTCATCAGTCCTCTACCCCTTTTAAGCACCCCATACCCCTATTTCCCTTTGGCACTGCTGCCTGAAAAATGGCTGCTAAAATTTAATTTACCCCCACCAGGATTCCCAAGCCCCTTCCCATGTCATTTTTACCAAGCTTTTTCCTTTTAACATGTTATCAGAAAAGGATTTTTCCCCCCCAAAATTGCATAACCTTGCATTTACTGTTTAAACCTCATCACCCCTTTCCCCGCCCGGCCCCCAACTTATCCAGATCCCTTGCAATAACACATTATCCTCTATCGGTTGATTATTTTACAGAGCTTAGTATCGTCTGCAAAATCGTATTTTTCTGTGTAACCCTGTGTAAATCTTAAGAAAATTTTAAGGGAAAGGGGCCCCAAATACTGCCCCGGGGTTTCCCCCACATAACAGCAACCCCACTAATATGAACCTTAATTACTACCCTTTTTGTTTTCTATCATGACCTTCTTTACCCACTTGCACACTTTTTCCCCCAGTCCACATTCTCTTTTATTTACCAACCTTTTAGTGCACCTACAAATGTTTTAGAAAAATCTAGATATATGACATCCGTGCCTCCCCCCAATCCGTCAAAGCACTGATTTCCCATAGAAGCTAATAATTTTCTGACAGGGCCAACCTTCATACACCCATGCGGAACGGGTTATACTTTTTTTTCATGAGATACCCAGATGCATCTCTGAAAAACCTTTAAACATTTACCTAAACAAGTTAAACTTACCGGGGCCCATGCTTTCCCGGGTCACTTTTTGACCCCTTTTTTAATATTGGCACCCACATTTAATGCGCCAAAAACCTTTGGGACATACCCCTTATTAACAGTCCATAAATATTAAGAAAGGGGGCCTTTCATGAATTCCTAGCTCCCTTAGGATACGTGGGGGTTTCCATCTGGACGGGATTTTCATTTTAATCTTCTTAAACGGAGCGGGACTTCTTCCCGGGTTTAAAAAGAAACTTTTTTAAATTTTAGTTTTTCTTCATCCCCGTTCAAAAAGAAGCCATCCCCCGTAAATACAGTGGAAAAAAAGTGTTTAATAGGTTTGCTTTTTTTTTCTTTTTCCCCCTCTAACTCTCCCCAGTATTTTTCAAAGGGGGCCCAAAATTTTCTGTTTAATCTTTTTAAAATTTTTATAGTAAAAAAAAATTTTGGGTTAGTTTACTTTCTATAGCGATTGTCTTTTCCCTCTCCACTTGCCCTTTCCTTTTTCTTTATTTAACACAGTTTTTTTTTTTCATTATACTTCTTATCCTCTCACTCCCCCTGTTTTAGTAGCTGAAAAGCTTTCTTTTGTTTTTTTTTTGCCCTTTTACATCCCTGTTGATCCACTTTGGGTTTTTTTCCCGTTTCTAATTGTTTCATTACCATAAGGATGTACCCTTTCATGGACCTAGTTGTTTTTAAAAAAAATCCCATTTATTTTTGTTCTGCATATTTTTAAACATTACCCAGTCAATATTTAGGGCCTCCCCAAGCAAATAAAATTTTGCCTTCCTAAAATCAGGGTTTTTTTTGGCTTCTTTTCAAAAAAATCTATTAAGGAAAAACAAAATTTTTTTAATTTGGCATATTTCTTAGGGGCCTCTCAACCTGAACCCTTTTTACCGTCAGTCCCATTAGTAATATTAATCTAGAAGGGGCCTTTCCTCCCAGTCGTTCTTGCACCATTTTGGCAAAAAGGGAATATCATTTTTATGACAAAAAACCCTTTCCTTTTTGGAAACTAAAATTTTAGATTCCCCAAATTTATGTCTATGTTAAAGTGCCCCCTAAAAATTAACCTTTTTCTGATTACCGCTCATCATTTTCCGAAGAGTACATCTTCCATGGGGGCGTTTAATTTGGGGGCCATAGCAACCCCTTTTAGTATTTTATTTTTATTGTTTTCCCCCCCCGTATTTTTACCCATAATGATTCCCCCTTTTATTACCTGACCTAATCTTCCCGCAGTGTTGCTTTTAGACAGGGGTTTTTTCATAAGAATACACCCCCCCCTTCCGGGCTTTACGATCCCTTCTAAATTTGACGAAACCCCGTAATTAACCCCCGCCCGTACCTCGTCCAGCCATGTCTCAGTTATCCCCACTAAGTATATTTTTCTTTTGCTATTTAGTAATTCTAGTTCTTTAATTTGTTGGTCGACCCCCGGCATTTGGTTCCCGCAATTTTTTTAGAATTTTTCAGTTTTTTTTTCCCCTTTTTTACTTTATCTTTTTAACTATGTACACCCCCTCCCTCCACCCACCCCATTTATTACTAATTCCCACTCTCTATCTTCACTATCTTGCACGCTAATGTTAATTTCCCCCCCCCTCCCCAGTTTAAATATTTTTTCCAACTTCCTTCCATTTTTGTCCCCCCAAAACAGTGCCCCCTCCCCCTTTAGTGCACCCTCCCCACTAGATCTGAGCCAAACAGTAGTCACCCATTCCCAAAAAACCCAAATCCCCCCCTTTCCTCACCAAATTTTTTGGCCATTATTCACCTCCTAATCCCCGTGCCTCTGGGGGTTTTGGCCCCTGGAACAGTAAAATTTTTTGAAAATTTACCCTGGGGGTCCTTGCCTTAGCTTTTGGCCTAAGTCCCCGAAAAAAATTTTTTAAGGACCTCCACCTACCTCTAACTTTGTCATTGGGCCAATTTACCCTGACAGCTGATGCTCACCCCCCCACCCACAAACTGCAACCGATCCGCGATATAATCGAACCGGGGCCCCCCGTTAAAAAAACAACTTTCACGATCCCGTCTTTTTTGGGGAGAGCCCTTTGTGCCCCAAAAATAATCCCCCCAACTACAGCACCTGTCTACCTACCTCCTCCTATTCCCCATCTTACTGAGCAAAAGGGTTTCTTGCGCAGCAATGCTATTTCTGAGCTAAATCAACCATCTCCAATCTTGCAAAATTTTTTGGGGTGACCAAACAACCTACCCCCTGAACTTTCCCACCTCTTTCTGACGTTCCCACTAGCTGCCTCATGTTCCGGGACCTCCATGCCCACCCTCCCCACATCTACACCTGTGGGATTGCTCACAGGCAGGGCCCCCCTCCTTTCCCAAATTGGGGAATGGATCCAGTGTGCCACTTGCTCATTTTTAAACCCGGGTACGGGGTTTTTAAAAAGGCAGTGGGGCACACATCTTTCACAAAAAATCCCCCTCGAACTGTTGCCAAGGATGGGATACATTTCAAGTTTGTTAGTGTAACTGAAAGCAACCAACACTTGTAACCTTCAAACAAGCACTTATAATATTTCGTAGCAGAAATGACAGGACAGCCCTCTTTAAAGGGGCCATAAGGGGGTCACAATGTTTGCGGTGAGATAGGTATTTTTTCGCCTTGTGTACTGATAGCAGGTTTAGAGTCTCTATAATGGTGACTGGAGTACAGTTTACTCCTCTTACTGTTTCAGAAAACATA
>JAODAL010084213.1:0-10998 GCA_025379985.1 Phyllomedusa bahiana
AATTTAAAAAAGTATTTATCCCAAAAAAAACAAACAAATTTTTTGGGTACAGAAACCCTTTTTGTTTGCGATTACAGAGGTCGAACATTTCCTTAGTTCTTACCAAGTTTGCACACACTGAGCAAAGATTTTTTGCTCACTCCCCATACAATCTTCACCAATTTCAATTTTGGGGGTCGCGGGCTCATTGTTTTTTCAGCTCCATCCAAAATTGTTGATTGATTTCAGGTCGAGACGCTAGGCCATTCATACCTTGAAAGCTTCTTACAGAGCCACCCCTTTAAAGTTTTCCCCGGCTGTGTTTTGGGTCATTGCCCGGGGCTGAAGACCAAACCAAAACCCCATCTTCTTTGTTTTTAAACCAGGGAAGGATTTTTTGGCCAAAATCTCGCAATAAAACCCCCATCCACCCCTCCTTTCAACATGGTGCAGTCCCCCTCCCCACTTTGCAGAAAAGCACCCCCAAAGATATGTTTCACTCCCAGCTTCACGATTGGGATGCTTTCTTGCGTTGTACCATCCTTTTCCCCCAAACATGGCATAATTGATTCCAAAAATTCTATTTTTGGTCTCATCGGGCCCACATCCCTTCTCCCATGCCCCTCTGGATCATCCAATGGTCATTGGTAAAACTTAAAACGCCTAAAGTGCTACCGACAGGGGATTTTTGTGACTCAGTATTTTAACCCAGACAGATCATTGTTACTAAAGAATCTTTGAAATGGTTTCCCATTTATTGGGTCAGACCAGGCCCCCCCTTTATTTTCGGGGTTGATTCCTGCCTTTCCAGAATATCCTTACCCCCCTAGGCGAGATTTTTGCATGGAGCCCCAACCCGAGAAAAAATTGACATCAACTTGTTTTCTTCCATTTTCTAAAAATTGAGCCAACAGTTTGGTTTTCTTTTCACCAACGCTTGCCTTTTATTCTTAGCCCATCCCACCTTTGCAGTCACAATTTTGTACTTTTTTATTTTATTTATGTTTGTGTGTTTTTTTCCTTTTTAGTTACATTTTTTTTTTACTTGAAAGGGAATCTGTGATCAAAAAATAACGTATTCTTTAACTCACGTTTTTATGTTAAACACATTTAATAGGAATTTGTGTTTAATTTTTTTTTCCACATCACATCAATATTATTTGATAATTCTAAAGTCCTGCAGTTTACACTTTGTAACTAAGCCAATAATACCCGACACTTCCTGTTCTGTAGAAAAACTTACAGCAGTTTGCCATTATCACACAGACAATTTTAAATGAGAGGTGACACCAATGTAAAATAACACAGTATGCACCATCACAATAGAAGATAGTCACAGCACCCCCTCTCCCCCCTTCAATATGACTTCTTTTCCCCTACGAGCATGCCTAGAAAACTTCTGAAATCAATGGGACGATCCAGTTTTACAGGCTCCAGTCAGAGCTTCTTAAAATCCTCAAATCTGGGAAGAAATTTTTTCCCCCCAAAATACAGACGCAAAAAGAAAATCTACAATCAAAAAAAAAATGGGTAAGAAAAAATAAAATGTAAAATTGGTCTTAATAAAGTTTTTAAAAAAAAAAAAAAAATGGTGACAATTTATTCCCTTTTTTCATTTGTTCCCCTAGGGCTTGACTTTAAATTTTCTTGCAAAACCTGTTTACAAAATTTTTCCCGTACTACTATGCATTTTAAAAATGTAGACTCCAGGATTTTTGTCACAGGGGAACCCAAACCCTGTTAGGGTTTGTTAGAAATGTTCAAACTCTGAAGGAAGAAAAAAGAGAACACAAATTTTTTTGATAAAAAGTCTTTATTTCTCTGTGCCTACTTTTTAACGCTAACGATGTGATGAAAAACCCCCTTTTTTTTGCTTTTTTTCCTCTGTGGAGATGCGCAGCAGAACGAACACTTCAGCTAAGCAACCCCAGAGGAAAATGACACTTTAATTTTGGAGGACATTTTAAGAAAAGTACTATTTGGGGCGGGACCCTTTTTAAACCAAAAATGGGTTGTCCATTCTTTAAAAAAACAAAAAAACAAACAAACCCAAAACTTTCACGGGGCCGGAGAGGGGAAATAGGAAAAACAGAAGACTTACAGGTAACTCAACCAATTTCCCAGCGCTGACCCCAGTATGGAGCACCGCGATGATGTCAGACATGGGCTTGTGACCTCATAGCCAAAACAAGCCTCGTGGTCATGGCCGGTGAACAGGAAAAAGACTCGGGGAAACCCCCTTTTCCCTGGACCACAAAATGTTTTTTTTTTAAACCACAACCCCTTTTAAAGCATAATTTTTAGCTCTAGTTCAGCCATCTATGACAAGAAGAATTTTTTGTTTGCATCCTATTGGCTAAACACCAGCAGATGGTATTTTAGTATAGATGGAAGAGAAATTTTCAGAGAGTTTTTTTGGCAAACACAAGATGCATCTTTATGTTGAAAATAAACCCTACATTTACTAAAGGCAATTTATAGAGAAACGAAATTTTGGTCGTTTCCTTTAACCCCGGCTATATATTTTTTATTGAAACCTATTTAAAGCAGCCAAAGAAAATGAAATAAGCAGGCACCGGATAATACGATCCTTTCACAGAAAAAACATGAGGAAATGTGTTTTAGTGGGGTAACATGGAGATGCCTGATACCTGCACAGACATACCCTTAATAACCTAATACTGAGAGATAATAATCTCGGGCTTCTCCCAGCTCCAAAAACCCCCTAAACCCCCCATATCACAGTACAGCCCCTTGCACAGCAAAACAAATCTTTATACACGGCACTTCTCCCAGAAGCTGCGTGGGGGGATATAATAAAACTTTTCTTGAAGGTGAAAGGAATTGCAATCTTTCTCCTTATAACCATTGCTGTGTTGCCCCGGACTCCACCCACCCATCAATAGACAGACTGCAGGGGATACTTTTTTTCGCACGATTTTTGCTGCTTGCGGTGTGTGTATTGCTAGCACTTTGAGTATTTCTAAATTTTTTTAGAAAACTTCTGTAAAGGGTTTAACAGATACATTCATAAACACTTCAATATCCCAACTGAGCTTTTTTGGGAATACCAAGAGAAAGGGCAATCAAATAGATAAAAAAAACATGCATACACAGTTTGCCGCCAAAAATTTTTGTACACTTTCATCATCTTTTTTTCCCATACACAGCATCCAAGTACAGTAAGTAGGGCAGGACCAGTTTTAAAATACATCGAGCCATTTTTTTTTTATCCACGACCGGCTCTAGAAATAAAATGGGGTTTTTAAGTAGTTGCAGCATTGCTTTTTGGTATCAATTCAAAATATGGGAAAATTCAGTTATGACCTTGATTTTGCATTACAAAACCCACTTCGTACCCATCTTTTCACAGTTACATCACCAGCAATTTTGCAAAAAACCTCGTTATCCATCTTTCGCTTCACAAAACATCTTTTCCATTCAAATTTTTTGTGAGTATGCAACCACCCCTTTTTTTCAGCAACTATTTTGGGTTGGTCCGAAAAGCCACATCACTTAAAGGCAAAGTTCACACGGCTAATGCGGGGCATACAGCACACCCGCAATTACCGGGTCCAACAGTCCGCCGGCCCCAAGACACTTTTACGCGCACGTTTGCCGCTAGAAATTTTACATTACTTATCCCCCGGGGGCGTATTGTATCCCCGGGGGAAGGAGGCGTAATCCATTTTTCTCTATTAAACGGGGATACCGTAATGACTGGTGGCTTTTCGCTCGTATTTGAGCGCAGTACGCCTGAAAAAGCGGCAAAATGCGCTCCAATTAAGACGTGTGAACAAAGTTTACTGTATCATACTATAATGAGGGCATAAAGAACATTGTACCGTAACTTTATTCTGTATTTGGGGCAGTACTTTTTTTTTTTCTGCTCGTTACCCGGGGTTTTTTTATCCATCACAGTTTTCGGGAACAAACCCCCAGCGATAACCCCTGTACAGCGTTCATTGTTTTTGGGGTACGTATAGGAGTATTATCTGAACATTTATTTATCCAACAATAGAAGGGCAGGAAAGGTATTTTTTTGACACTGTTTTTACAGGTTTATTTGTGCAGTCCCCATAGGGCCCAAAAAGGATAGGCCCAAAGGTCCACAACAAACCCTTTTGGGAGACCAAAGGCTAGTTCACACGGCTTTTTCGGGGACGTATTCGCCCGTAATTTGCCTGACTGCCAAATTACGGGGCTGAAATACACCCTTCATTACGGTAATCCACATTTTTTCCACAGAGAACTAGGGAATATTCCCTCTCCTGCTCGCAAAATACGGCAGGGGGGAGAGAAGGTCATGTAATTTATTCACTGTTCCCCGGCCGAAATATAATGCTCGGGGGCCGGGCGGCTGCTGCCCACCCCCCCCCATGCACAGGGGGGCGGGGAAATTTAAGCCTTGTGACATAGCCTAAATGATATGCAATTCATTTTTTACCCTAATAAAAAAAAAAAAAAAAAAAAAAAAAAAAAAAAAAAAAATATTAAGATTGTGAGGGACTTTTTTTAGGGGGCCTGTCATCTGGCTAAAAAAGTACATTTAGAGGGAGATTGTGAACTGCGTCATCAGGGCCCCATCCAAGTAACATTATCTAGCAAAATTGAAAATTATATCCGACAAAAATCCAGCACTGATCCCACTGTTAATCTTTAATCCCAGGGCAATCGTGCCCGCAGGTCCAAATGACGAAAACCATGCGAACCCCTTTTTTCCCCCGAGGGCACCCTTTGCGGTTTGTGGATAGGGATGGTTCCCAAATGGAGCTGGAAGCCTAATGAGACTTTCATAGCAACCATGTTAAATTCATTACTATCTTGCCCCACAAAAATAGTCCCTCCATCTGGTATCCCTTTCTCCCTTACATAAAAGTGCCAAGCAAAAGGTAACATTTTTTAAACTTTTGACTTTCATCCCCCATATCTCACCATCCACTACAACAGTTTGATTGTAGACCACCATCATTTTATAGACACTCACTTGGCTATCTATACAAAATTTTGACTTGCAACCATTCAGCAAAAGTAGCTATGCAATTTTGCATGTAACGCATTGTTACTGTATTGTTTCAAAAAACTAGACTTTAATTTTTATTATTTTTTTTTAGTATTTTGTAAAACCCAATTTTGGCTTAACACTTTTTGGCCTTGATCACTTTTAAACATGTCCGCCGAAATCGATCCCAGGCTCTCAAATTTCCCAATGTTAGTGCATGTTGGTCGCCTCACTTGGGTAAAAATTACAGCTTTTTTTCAACTCTACCCACACGGGGGGAGGCGGGGGACTGGGGGGCCAACCGAAACTCTATTATTTTATCATTGAACATTTTTTTTACGATTTTTACATATGTTTGGGTCATGTCCTCTGGAACCTCTTTGCCCCCCATTTCATAGCTAAGCCTCAGATACAAAATAACCCTCTTTAGGATACCACAAATACTCAGTTTTGAGATCACTAAAACCCGGGCCCCAATTATCTAATCCTTTGGCTGTAAAACAACCCATATTACAGGTTCCTCCACTGAATTTTGACCATCCATCTTTTTTTGCCCATTACCCCCTTTTTTCCCCTTTGAGGTTTCCAGACCCTTGCACCCACAGACCCCAGTCTATTGATTTCATCCTTGCTTCAAATTCACGTTCCCAAACTTCTACGCCCACTTTTCATACTTTTTTGTTTAAATTTGCCTTCGCTTTTTAGGGTGATATTGATTCGAGGCAGGGGGGCCCTTTTTTTTTGGGGGCCGGGGCCCCAAAAAAAAACCCCCCCAAAAAAAAAAAAAAAAAAAAAAAAAAAAAAAATTTTAACCCCAAAAAAAAACATTTAAAAAAAAAAAAAAAGGGGGGGGGGGTTTTAAAATTTTTTTAATGGGGGGGTGGTTTTTTCCCCCCTTTTTTTAAAATTTAAATTTTTTTTTAAATTTTTTTAAAAAAAAATTTTTTTTTTATAATTTTTTTTTTTTTAATATATTAATTTTTATTAAATTTAAAAAAAAAAAAAAATTTTAAATTTTCCCCATAGTTTAAAAAATTTTTTTTAAAAAAATTTTTGGGGGGTTTTTTGGTATATTTTTTTATAATTTTTTTTAATTTATTTTTTAAAAAATTTGAAAAAACCCCCCATACCCCCTTTTTCCCCATATTGCCGTGGCCCCCTTTGTTCCCTTTTCCCCTTTCCCCTAAACCCCTGTGCCCCCATATTTTTGCCCCCAAACCGCCTTTGGCCCCCCTTTTGCTATTGCCCCTTTTTTTCCTTTTGAAATACCCCTTTTGGGCCCCCAAAAGGGCCCCCCCTTTCTTAATACCCTAAAGCCTTGGATAACGTTCCCCTAAAAAAATTTTTCCCCCAAAACCCCGGGGCCCCATTTGCCCCCTTCGCCTGGGGCCCCCATTAATGCCTCATGCCCCCAAACCCGGGGCCCTATCCCCCAATACCTTTTTTGCCTTCCCCATAAAATGCCGGGGCCATTTGGCCCCCTTTTATTTGGGGGGTTTTTCCCATGCCCCAAATACCCCCGTTTCCAAATGCCCCTCCCCTTATTTTATGCCCCTTATTTGGGGGGCCCCCCCAAATTTGGGCCCCCCCCCTGTGGCCCCACCCGATGGCCCCAAATACGCCAGCCCCCAATACCCAATGGGGGGTTTTAAAAATTTTTAAAGGGTTTGGGAAAATTAGGTTTAAGTTTTTTGCCAAAACCCCAGGGGGATTCCCCGGGGAACAAAAGTTTTCCTTTTAAAAAAAAAGCGCCTGAAAAAAGGTTTTTTAGGTTTTAAAGTCCTTTTCACTTATAGTCTGCGACAATAAACTTACAAATAAAATGGGCCCCGATTGGATTGAATAAGCCGTTTAACTTTTAAATGTTTTGGGGGGGGGTCCGGTTCGGGAATTTTTACCCTTTAATAAATTGTTTTTTTTTTTGGGGGGTTTTTTTTTTCCTCCTTTTTTAAATTTTCTCCAATTTTGGGGAAAATTGGGTTTTTTAGGGATTGTCGAAGGTAAAGGGGGGAAAATTTTCCCCTTGGGATTTTTTGAACGGGTCTAGGGATCACTGGGGATTCAAAAAAGGCAAAAAAAGGTTTTCCTGAAAAAAAAACCCCTTTTTAAAAAACGGAAAACACAAAGGCCCGGCCCCGGATGTTTTAACCCCACCCCCCGGGCGGGTTTTTTAAATGAAGATACAACCTCCCCACCCAAAAGTCAAGCGAAACCTTTTTAAAGCCCTTTTTTTTAATTTTTTTATGTCCCCCTTTTTTTTAAAACACCAGACTTTTTTCATATTTTTCCCCCCCTTTCCTCTTTTTATTTAAATTTTTGGTAGACCCCTTGGAACTTAATTTGTTTTCTTTCGGGGCATCTTAGGGGCCCCAAAAAAACCCCGTATTTTTTTGGGAATACCTAATAAAAAATAGTTTAGGTTGAAACATTTTAATTTGGAGAAAGAAGAAAAAGAGTTTTCCCCGACGAAAAAACTGAGTTCTGCAAAACCATAAAAAATTAAAATTTTAAATAAATTTAAAATAAAAACCCAAAAAAGCTTAAAAAAAATGGGTTCCCCGCAAATGGTAATGGGGTTTGGGGGTGAAAAACCAAAATTTAAAAAACCCTTTTGTTCATGTATAAAACGAAAGGGGAAAAGATTAACCTTATTGCAAAACCCGGGCCTTACCCGGAAAAAAAAAAATTAAAAATTAATGGTTTAAAAAAAAAATTTAAAAAAATTTTTAAAGTCCTTAACCCAGAGATTAACCCCTAAAAAATAAACCAACCGGCAAAGTTTTTGGTTCTTCCCCCCCCTTTTTAAATTAAAAAGGTACCCTGGGGAAGGCCCCCCAAAACCCGCGTTCCCCACGGGACCCCCTCCCCTGGCCCCAATTTCCCCAGGTAAGGAAGAAAATTTTTTTTAAAATGGGCGAAAACCTTCCCCCCCTTTCCCCAATTTTTTTCCCCCGTTTTTCCCAGTTTCCCTTTTTAAATTTTATTTTAAAGGGGGCCCAAAAACAAATTTCGCCTGTTTTTGGGGAACCGCCCCCCGGGCCCCAAACCCGCGGCCAGGAGGGGGAGGCAGTAGCCCTTTGCCCCCGGGGTGGGAATGGCCCATGCGGGGGGGCCTCCGGGGGGGGGGGGGGAAAAAAGGGGTGAGCGCCTCAGAAAGGGGCCATTTTAGCCCCCAGCTCCGCACAAAAGGGGATTGGCAAATGTCCTTTCGGAAAGGGGAAGTGAACAAAGGCATGGGGGCTTGAGATCCAACAGAAAATTGGGCCCCAGCCCTGGGGTGGGGAAAAATTAAAAAAAATGTTTTTTTAAAACATTACAAAAAGGGGCTGTAATTTAAAAAAAAAAAAAATTAAAAAATAAAAAAATACTTTTTTAAAAATTTAAAATTTTTATCAGGGAAATTGGTTTTGGAAATTTCCAAATACATTTCAAAAAATTGGCTAATATTTAAAAAGGGGAAACCCAAAAAAAAGGGCGAAAGGGGCCTTCCTTGGAAATTAAAAATTAAAACAAAAACGGGGAAGTTTTTAAAAAAAAAAAGACTATTTGGTTCAAATTTTTTTAACCTCCAATAAAAACAAGGAAAAATTAATATGAAAGATTGCCAACAATTCCCAAAGGGAACTTCAAAAAATTTTAAAAAAAAAAAGGGCTGGGTTTTTGTAGGGCTTTTTCACTTTTTGGGGGATATTTTCCCGAAATAGGTCGGGGGTTTTAAATTTTTTTTAGGGCCTCGGCCAAAAAATTTAAAAAAATGTTTTTTTGTTTTAAAAATTTGAAAAACTACCATTTTTAAAAAATAAACAACAAATTAAAAATTTTTCCAGAGGAAATAATTTTTAAAAAAAGCCAGGGAAAAAAAAAATTAAATTGTTTTTCTTCCCCCATTTGGGGGCCAAAAAAAACCAATCAAAAAACTTCCCGGAACAAAGAAATTTTTTTTAGTTTTTTAAAAACTTTTTTTAAAGGTTCCCCTTTTTCCAAAACAATTTCCAAAAAAAAATTTTTAAATTTTGGGGGGGGTTTTTTTTTTTCCATTTTAATTTCAATTTTAATTTGTAATTTTTTTAATCTTTAATGGTTTTAAAAAAAGAAAAAAAAAAAAAAAAAAAGACAATTAAACCCTTTTTAAAAAAAAAAATGGAAGGTCCTTTATTTAAACGGAAATTTTTTTTTTTTTTTCGCATACAAAAAAAATTTTAATCTGTTTTTAATTTTCTTGGGAAAACCCCCCGAAAAAACCCCTTTTTCCTTTTCTAAAAAAAAATGTGGAAAGCCAAAATGGCAAAAGGTTAAAATTTTTTTTTGCCAGTTTATGACGTATTACAAAATTTGTGACATCTTTTAAACCAGATTTGGTTTGGGTAAACTCCCCCCATTGTGTTTAAAAAATAAATGAAGAAAAAAAAAAAGAAAACAATGCAAAAGAACAAACACTTAAATTAAATTTTGAGTGAAAAAAAAACAGAAAAAAAGGAATGGTTTAAAATGACTCCTTTAAATAAAGGGAATTAATTTCATTTCCCAGAGCCAGCGGCCTCCTCATTCAGCAGTAACCCGATCAGAAGCTTCACACAGTCCTCCCGGGTTATCTAATTATCCTGGAGGAAAACTGGCTTCTCTCCAGAAATATAAAGCCGTTCTCACTGCTGATAAAGGATAAGAGGTCCTTTTGTTCAGAGTTATGGGGTGTGCTCATTAACCTCTTTACCGCTATATGCCCCTCTGCAGCACAAGAACATTGCATGCTCCAGTCTTCTCGTAGTTTCTTTTTTTTTTAATTTTTTTATAGTTTTGGCAATCATTATTATATAAAAAAATAAAAATTCGTCTGTACAAAAATGAAACTGCCTACTTCAAAGGATATTTTGAAGTCAAGCTTTTGAGGACAGTTCTTTTTCTGTAGGTCAAGCAGCTCCACTGTGAAATTATAATTTTCTTGATAAAAAGGAGAATGAAGGACTAATACATATCTCAGCAATTAGAAAGGGCAAACTTATAAGGACCATCAGCTTCTTTACTGCAGCAGGTTCTCAGGCCCGGGAGGACTGTAAGTTGTCATATCTAAATGTTCCTCTGTTTCAATCGAATGACAAGCATTTGCATTTTGGTTATCCCAAGGATAAAATAAGGTTAGAAAAAACTTAGGCTGAGATGTAAATTTGGGGATTTGCTGGCCACACTGCCGAAGACATGATGATCTTGTGATTAGGCTACTACAGAACAGTTTTGGGTCCTACATAATGCGATTCTTTAGCATTTACAGAGGTCCCTCAACAAAGAAAATTAATTGGTTCCAGGTTGACCATTGTACGTTGAAACCATTGCAAAGTAAAACCTTTTTGGAGAAAATTTATCACCAAACTGTTACCCAACATAATACAAAAGGAAGATTAAAGAAAATTCATCCAAAAACTAATACAAAAAAAGCAAGTCCTTAGATTTAACATCAGAAAGAGCTGCTGGGAGCTGGAAATCTCCTTCTATTTTGGGATTTTGAGGACATGAGCTTCTTTGGGTCAAGTACTCTATAGACAATGTACCATGAAAGAAGAAAATGGAGGGCCAAATTTTCACCTGGTGCCCAAATAATTCGCTTATCCTAGCAAAGTACAAAGCAGTACAGAACATGTAAAACCACACTCTACTGTTAAGAGGCACTACTAGAAATGCCAATCACTGCATGCACCTCACTAAATAGGGTTTTTTACAAGTAAAAAGTCCATGATAATTGGCTTGATCAGTGTCTGGAACATCGTATCTTGAAACCACACTTAACAAACAATGTCCCAGAAAAGACCATTGTATGTTGAAAATATTTTAACCCCTTAGGCCATTGCAACTTGATTGAGCACGTATTTTATCTCTTGCAAAGAATTAAAGCCCCCCAATTTCCTTAAAGGGTTGTCTCACTACAGGGATTGCTTTTTATGTTAAATATCTTTCAAAAAAAAGTCACATTGCAATATGTTCCATTACCATGCCTACCATTCCTAAAACCCCCTTGTATGGGCTGC
>JAODAL010084214.1:0-10998 GCA_025379985.1 Phyllomedusa bahiana
ATATAGGGGGGTTTTGGAGAAATAGGGGAGATATAGGGAGTTATATGGAGTAATAGGAGGAGATATTGGGGGTTATATGGAGTAATAGGAAGAGATATAGGGGAGGTTATATGGAGTAATAGGAAGAGATATAGGGTTGTTATCTGGAGTAATAGGAGGAGATATAGGAGAGGTTATATGGAGTAATAGGAGGAGATATAGGGAGGTTATATGGAGTAATAGGAGGAGATATAGGGGATGTTATATGGAGTAATAGGAGGAGATATAGGGGATGTTATATGGAGTAATAGGAGGAGATATAGGGGAGGTAATATGAAATAATAGGAGGAGATATAATGGGAGGTTATTTGGAATAACAGGAGGATAAATGTTTTTGGGGAATAATTGTGCCAACAAAATATTTTGCCTCGACAAGGCTATTTAAACAGCATGATGGGACACTCAATCTTATACTTGGGTAAAGAAAAGTCTACCTATTGCTACGTGTAGGATGTTATGGTGGTATTTGTAGAAGGTCATACCTGAAGAAGTGACTTTTCCATATGTTTATGTTAGTAGTTATTAACAGTGACTTTGCCCATGAAAACACTTAGTTGGACCGAGTACTACAAGAATTACATGCCCTAGTGGGATCCTTTGTGATAACTCACTTTGATTTCATATCAGAATAACTATCTGACAGATTTTTTTGCGGTTTTATTGAATACAATTTGTTTTTGTAAAACATAGATGTTTCTTATAATGTAATTGAGGCACAATTCTACAGATTTTTATTATTAAGTTGATCATCAACAACAAGCCCTGAGCATCCATTGATCAATTTGTTGTAAGGATAAGATTTCTTCCTAAATGATCTAATTGGTTATAATGAATAAGTGATCCACTGTTCTGCTCCACTGTTCATATCTAAAGTCTTAAGTAAAACACTTTCAAACACATTTTCACTCTTTTATTAGTGTACACTGTAGAATTCAGACTTTGTTCCTTTATATACCTGGATTAACTATATCTTATGTTGATTACTACACACAACTAGAGTTCCCTTTTTATGGTAGAGCTATTTTCCAAGATAAATTGAAAGTGTTAGAAATATTCTTGATTTGTTTTACATACCATCTCCAATAATTAATACCTTTAATCTGTCATCAATGGGAAAGAATTGTTTGATAAGATAGGTTATCAGGTATTCAGAGAGAAGTATACAGTGAAGGAAATAATTATTTGATCCTTTGCTGATTGTGTAAGTTTGTGTAAGTTGTGTAAGTCACCATTATAAAAGACTCCTGTCCACAGATTCAATTAATCAGTCAGACTCTAATCTCTACAACGTGGGCAAGACCAAAGAGCTTTCTAAGGATGTCAGGGACAAGATCATAGACCTGTACAAAGCTGGAATGGGTTACAAAACCATAAGTAAAACGTTGGGTGAGAAGGAGACAACTGTTGGTGCAATAGTAAGAAAATGGAAGAAATATATATAGACTGTTCATGTCTTTGTCAGTGGGCAAACTTACAAAATCAGCAAGGGATCAAATTTCCTTCACTATATATGGTTACTCAATGGCTTCCTTACACTTCCAGTTTTTTTGTCATGGAGGCTTTCCATTCCCTAGTGCCATGAGATTCCTAAAACCAACGTATAATTGTAGTGAGTAGGATGTGAAGCTAAGTCAATCTTTGGCTCAGTATAACATTGATAGCATAATACTAGATATTTGTAGTCTTCAAAGGCATCTTTCGATCAGATATTTTTGAATGTTTTTTGCCAAAGAGTAGAAGTTAGGTTAATGTAGACTATAGACTTGCCAAGGTCCTCTCATTCTCCTAGTCCTCCTGTTGACCGTGTTTGAGTGTTCTTTTTTTCTTCTGAATGCCCTTTCATTTTGGTAATTTGGACATATGGATTATCTAAAACCTTGTGCTTGATATCAGTTGACCACCCAGAATGTCTTGGTCATCCAAATATTAGCAATAACACTTTTGGTGGTCCATTGTCCCTTATTTTGTTCATACTTTGCATCAATAGCATGAATATATTGATTTCCAACCATTAACTCTCCACTGGTTGTAAAACTATAACTGTCCTTACAGATTGGGGACCTTAGATATCATTTCATAATGTTAAACTTCTAATGACAAGGTTTTGGAGTACATTCAACCTGTTTCCTTATTCTTTTAGATGGTAACCTCTTTGAAGCAGTGGCCAATGATGGTAGCGGTTGCAGTGTGTGTGTTAATATGTCTAGGGACAATAGTAGAGGGATATCCGCCAAAACCAGAATCTCCCGGAGAAGATGCTTCCCCGGAAGAAATGAATAAATATTTGACCGCTTTAAGGCATTATATCAACCTGGTGACAAGGCAAAGGTGAGTGAGACCATCACAAAGTAAAAATGTGTCTGATTTATCATGTATGTGGTAGAAATCTCAGAAGCTGAAATGTGGATGTCCTCTGCTACAACCAACAATGATCTGCTGTAATCTGTGGAAGTATCTGGAAGCAAGTGTTCAATTTTTCTGCACTGCCTCCACTGGGCAAAGGAAGCATTACACAGTCCTAATGAAATCAGTGAGCAAATAGGGCGATGATCAACACGCTGGGTCCCCTAGAATGAGATACCTTTTAGCTATTAGATTATGATTTAGATGGTCCCCACTTCATTAACTTAATTTTAGATGAAAATATTGGAAACCACTTTCTGAAACCAACAACCAGTTCATATTTTTTAGCTGTAACCAGTGCATGTACAAAGATATGATCTTCAATTTGTGACTCTTTGGTCTGGAGCCTCCACAAACCTCAGTTTGGCCCTGGGGTCCTTTTTGGGTACCTGAGTTAGCTGCAAAAGACCAGTGCAGAAACCTATACATACAAAGCAATACTAGTGAGACCGGAGCTGGAGACTGAGTCATGAGAATTGTTGATAAGATGATATAAATGGTGACAAATAAATGAAAAACGTATTGGAAGTAGAGACTTTGGTTTCATTCCACCTTCTCCTCCACACGGTCCGCTCTCCATGTTATTTTTATAGAGTCGTTGCACAGTAATTCCTAATGCATATTCTCTTTTGAGCAGATATGGGAAGAGGGACAGCTCAGCTGACAGCCTGCTTTCTGACCTTTTTTATGCAGACAATGGAAACCACAACAGCAGATCACGGTGATTAAATGAGACAACAAGTTAAAGGGAATCTGTCACCATTTTTTTTTTTTTACTTATTAAATCAAGACCCTGATCCATATTGTTTTCTTCTTAGGTGTTTTTATTCTCTGACGGTAGATTTCTCAATTCATTCAATTGTTTAGGATTATGGAGGCGACCATCTTGCCTGATCTGCTTTAACAGCATTTAGAGAGATGCTTTACAGCAGCTTCATGCACATAGGAGCCTGTGAACAGGAGCAGAACCATTGACTTCTATAGGAAAGTTTTCTAGGCATGCTGTATGACCTGGGAAGAAGTCAGTGTGCAGGGAGGGGGAGAGAGGGAGCTGTGACATCTCCTATCATGACTGGTGGATCCTGTGTTATCCATACACATTGGTGTATTTTTTAATATATATTAATATATATATAAATATATATATTTTTATAATATATATATATTATAATATATATTTTATATATATATAATATAATATATATTTTATAATAAAAAATTTTAATATATATATTATATAATATATATTATATATTATATTGATAAACCTGCCTGTGCTGATAATGAGAAGACTACTGAAAATCTCTCTCTACAAAACAGGAAGTGTCAGACTATTATTAGGCCTATTGGGCCTAATAACTATTAGACCAAAGTTAAAACTGCAGGACTTATGACATTTTTAAAATTATTGAAAGTGATATGGGAAATTAAAACAAAAAATAACCAAAAATTCTTAAAAAAAGGTGTTGATGACACATTCCCTTAAAAAAAAAAACAAAAAATTCCCGAGGTGCCCCAAAATGTTAAAATTTTGTGGGGCTTTTTTTCCTGCTCCTTACATTTTGGGCTGCAAAGAAGAACCCTTGGGGCCAAAAACCTTTTAATAATTGGGCCCTTAAAAAGGCCCCCCCATACAAAGATCAATGATCACGTTTTTTAAACCATTTTTTGGCAAATTTAAAAGGGTTTAGGGAAAAAAAACCCAAAAGCAATTTTTCTGTGATTTGTTTTCCAAATTGCTATTACAATTTACAATTCATCAAAAAAATCATAGAAAAATAGGGCATTACTTAAAAACATGTGCTTTTTTGTAAATTGCTAGCAAATTAAATTTTAAGGGCAAACAACAAATTTCCCAAAAAGGGAGGAACAAATTAAAAAAAATAAAATTTTAATGTATATAACCCCAATTAAAAAAATTTTAATGGCGACCCAAAAACCCCCTTAAAACCAAAAGGAATTAAAACCCAAATTAAAAAATGATCCATAGAAAAAAAGGAACGGCTGTTTATAACACTATTAATCCCTAGGTAGCTAATACTGCTGGGCCCCAAACCAGGATTATCGTCCCGAAACCCAAAGGGCGGCCCTTTTCCCGGAAAAAAATCCCTTACTAGAAAAGCCCTAAATTAAAATTTCCCCCACAATTGAAACCCCCAAAAATTTTTTGAAACCTTTCCCCAAATTTAAAAGGATCCCCTTTAGGGGATATAAATATAGGGAAAGGGAAAAGTCACTAGTACAAAAAATTTATCCAGGCCTTTCAAATGACAACAAAAGCAAGATCAGTTTGGGAAATGACAAAAACAAAAAAGCATATCAAAAAAGACAATGCAAGACAAGGGTTGTACCCGACACAAAGGGCATTCAAAACCCTCTAAGCCCGGCATACATTCTGACGATTTACACCGTTTTAAAACAAGAGGCCCAAGGGGCCGGGTGCACCAATTTCCCAACCGGGCTTTGGGCTCAAGTTTTATCGGCATTTCCTTTAAAGGGAAAGAACAAGGAAAGTTTTTATACAGGGCCCGATAAAAAACTTTCCTTTGCATATCTTTAAAAATTTCCTGGCAGTAACCAAAACCCCTTTTTTCATTATATTCAAGTGAAAATGGCTTTGAAAGCCCTTCCCTTTTCAGTACGTAACCCCTTGCATTGTCCCCTTTTTTGATAAACTTTTTTTTGTGTGTAAAATAAAAAACGATCTTGCATTGTTTTCTTTGCATGCTTGATACATTTTTTGTACTGGGGAAATTTTCCTTTTTTTCCCAATTTTTTATTTTCCCCTGAAAGGGGATCCTAATTTTTTAGGGAGGGTCGAAACATGTTGGGAGTTTTTAAAATTTTGGGATTAATAGGGCTTTACTATTTAAAGGGGTAAATTTTGTGACGGGACCGCCCTTTTTTCGGAAAAAACCGGTTTTAAGGCAGCAGAATTAAACCCCCCAGGGATTAATATTTTTATCACCCGCCGTTTCCTTTTTCTATGGGATCATTTTTTAAATTTTCTATTCCTCTGGATTAGAGGTTTTTTGTCCGGGCCCCAAAATTTTTTTTGGTTAAAAAACAATTTAAAAATTAAATTTTTAATTTGTTCTCTCCCTGTTTTTGGGGTTTGTTTTTTGATCTGATAACTTAAAAACAGTGGCCTTTTAAAATTTTGGGCCATAAGAAATAGGGGTTTTACAAAGTTAAATTCCCAGGGACTCGCAAGAAGATGAGGACCCTTAATGTGGGTTGCGAGTTTATGGATTTTGGCCAAAATATTAACTAATACCTTATGTTTGACATTTTTCAGATTTTTTTTTCTTTACCCTATAATACTGGGGAGAAGGTAGTGTCAGTAACTTGTGTCAGGCACTTGGAATATGCTAGGAAACCCAATCAATCAAATAGTAATGGCATCATCAACTAGCTGTAAGCCAGCATGGTGCACAACACGTAACCAAATAACTGGCACTGTGTATAGCCCTCGCATTTTTAATTGTAAACTAGCATATCCCCCTTATGATAGTGGGTGTGGTGGTTGGTAGCTTTTTTTTGTACTTGGGCAATCTCCTCTGGATGGTACTATGGCTTTCCTGCATACTGATGTGAACTGGTTCTTATCCACTGTGCAGTTTTTACTACCATCATGGATAGGTGTATAAGCAATTGCTCATCAGTATCGGCCCCCGTGCAGCTTCTCCCATATAGCAGTGGAGCATTTATTGCCTCCTGCTAGGAACAGTCTTTTGTCCAGCTACGGAGCTGTCAGTATGGATGTGTGTCTGAGCTTTTAAACAATGTTCCATTTTTCTGTAATTTTTTTTTACCCTATCTGAGAGCAGGATGTGATAGAGGGAGAGAAGCTGACTCGGTGATATGTAAGTTATATGATAGAGGGGAAAAAGCTGTGCTCTATGAAATGTAGGGTTCTATGATACAGGAGAGAAGCTGAGCTCTGTGATATATAGGGTTATATGATAGAGGGAAGAACGAGCTCCCGTTATATTAGGGGTTTTATGTAGAGGAGCTGGGCCCTTTATATATGGTTTTTAGATAGGGAGAGGGGTGACTCTGTGTATATAGGGTTATATGATAGGGGGGGAGTGACTCTGGAATATAGGGTTAATGAAAGAGGGAGAAACGAGCTCTGTGTATTGGGTTTTTATGATAAGGGGGAAAAATGAGCTCGAAAAAATTTTTAATTTAGGGGAGAGAAACTGAGCCGTGATAATAGGGTTATATAAAGGGGGAGAAGCTGGCTCGTGATAATAGGTTATATGATAGAGGAGAAAAACTAACTCTGGATATATAGGGTTAAAAAAATAGAGGGGGGAAATACTCTGGATAAAGGTTTTTATTATAGAGAGAAGCTGAGCTCTGTGATAATAGGGTTATATGTTTTGAGGGAAAAAGCTGAGCTCTTGAAAATGGGTTTATGATAAGGAAAGAACTGACTCGTGATAATGGGTTATATGATGAGGGGGAGAGCTGAGCCGGGAATATAGGGTTAATTTTATAGAGGAAGGAGCTGAGCTCTGGGATAAAGGTTATGAAAAAGGGGGAAAAAGCTGCCGGATATATAGGGGTTTTATATGAAGGGGGAGCTGACTCTGATATTAGGGTTAATGAAAGAGGGGGGCTGATCTGGATAATAGGGTTATATAAGAGGAGAGGGGCTGAGCTCTAAAAAATAGGGGTTTTTTAAGGGGAGGAGCGAGCTCTGTGATAATAGGGTTATTGATAGAGGGAAAAAACGAGCTCTTGATATATAGGTTAAGGAAAAAGAGGACTAGCTCTGTGATATATAGGGTTTAAAGTAAGGGAAAAGCGGCTCTTTTAAAAAAGGGTTTAGAAAAGGAAAGAAGCGGGAGTTTGTATATATAGGGTTTTATGATAAGGGGGGAAGCTGAGCTTGTGAATATGGGTTAATATAGGGGAAAAGCTGAGCCTGTGAAAAAGGGTTTATATTATAGAGGAGAAAGCGACTCTGTGATATAAGGGTTTATTTATAGGGAGAGAAGTGAGCTTGGAAATTTAGGGTTATATTATAGGGAGAGAACTGAGCCTTGTATTTTAAGGGGATATATAGAGAGAAGCTGAGCTCTTGAAAAATATAGGTTTTTATAAAAATAGAGGAGGAAAACTGAGCCTTGAAATTAGGGTTATAATGGAAAGAAAAGGGGTGACTCTGTGATAATAGGTTAAAAATAGAGGAGAGGAGGAGCTCTTTGATTATAGGTTAATGATAAGGAGGAAACCTGCTCTGGGATTATAGGGTTTATATGATAAGGAAGGGGCTGAGCTCTGTGAAAAAGGGGTTTTAAGATAAGGAGAGAGCTGGTCTGTGTATATAAAGGGGTTTTAAAGATAGAGGAAGAAAACAACTTTGATATATAGGGTTATAGATAGAGGAAGGACTGAGCTCTGTATAATGGGGTTTTTGATAGAGGAGAGAAGCATCTGTATATATGGTTTATGATAGAGGAGAGAAAATGAGTCTGGATATTAAAATTTAGATAAGGAGGACTGAGTTCTGTGATAAAGGGGTTTTTGATAGAGGAGAGGACTTTTGTTTATAATAGGGTTATATTTAGGGGAAGGGCTGGCCCGTATTATAGGGTTTTTTGATAGAGAAGCGAGCTCTGTTATATAATCGTTATAGATAGAAGAGGATCTAAATCTTGGTTTAAAGGGTTAATAATTTGGGGCTGGATTTTTGGGGTAATATTTTCTCCTGTTTGCCCCACCCACACAAAGTGATTGACAGCTTTACCTATATCAGTATGTGTACAGAGAAAGCTGTGAATCATTCTGAGCGGCCAGGTTAGGACTCTCCTTGTCTCTCCTAGGAGTCCTGCAGGAATATTCTGTTTTTTGCTTCCAAATTCTGTATCAGATTTTATAAACCTATATATGACAGAGCACAGATTCCCTCATTCTGTCATATCCAGAAAAAACACCTGATTGGTTCCCCTTTAACTTCAATATCAGACACAGCCGGAGGTCTTGTTTCACTGTTTGTGTAAAACAATATGCAGATCCTTTTCTTAATCCTGGAAACCCTGTTAACACTGATTACTAAGGATGTGAGCAATGACCCTAAATACATCTGAGACATCCCTAGCCCATTGAGGAGCTTGAGAGCCTTTTATACAGGCTCTTATTGTGTAAAAAATAATTATTTAGAACAAACGTTCCCAGAGTGAACATGTTCAGCGACTGCCGGATCAGCAAGAGTTTCCTGATCCGTCACAGATCGATTGTTTTACGATGGCATCAACATTATTGTCTGTCATTGTTACATCCACCTATGTAAAGAGGCATCTGCAAGATGTTAGCAGAGGAGGCAAGAAGAAAGGAGGGAGGACAAGCGATCTCTGAAAAAAAAAAAACATGACTATTAGGCAATGTTCACACGGCTTATTGCCGACATAATTGCGGGGACGGATTTCACCCACAATTACGCCGGCTGCCGTGTAGCGGGGGTGGGGGGCCATCAGCTCGCCCGCCCCATAGACGGTCATTATTCACGGCGTTACACCCTAAATAATGGCATGTCATTTTCCCCTCCCCCCCGGGCGGATTCGCCGAGCGGGGAGCAGCGACGGAATCCACTGTTCTCTATGAGAACTGTGGATTACCGTAATGACAGAGACTGATTTCAGCCGTACTGCAGCGCCCAAATAAGCCGTGTGAACGAGCCCTTATTGCGCATATAACTGTTTTTTAGCATTGGCAAATCCGTAATTACCGGACTTTTAAAAATTTTCTTCCAAATTTTTAAGGCCCTTGTGTGGACCATCCGATTGGCAAAAAAAAAACCTAGGCCGGTAGTTCCATCACACGGCTTTTTCACGGATTTGTGAAAACCGGTATTTAGCTAAATCCGCCCCTTAATTTAAGCGGATGGGCGGGGCCCGGGGCGGGCGGGGCCTCCCGGCCCAAAGACTTGCATTACACTATAGCCGCTGGTAATGTCCCTGTCACCCTTTTCCCCGCCAAGCAGGGGAGGAAGGGCGGAATCCATGTTCTCTATGAGAACTGTGGATTACCGTAATGACGGGACGGATTGGCCCGTAATTTGGGCAAAAACCGGGGGGAGTATTACGGCGAAAAACGTCCCAAATTAAGCCGGGGTGAACAGGCCTTAAAAGTTTCTTCGGGTTTTTTTTCGTCGGCCCATACATTGTATGGTATGGAGAGACGATGCAAAAACTAAAGACACCAGTGGATTATACATGTTCCTCGATCCGCCAGTGCCAGGAAACAAGCCGAAAAAAAGTCCCGTGTAAACAACAGGGTTTTTTTTTTTTTTTTTTTTTTTATTACAGTCTGTGTACAGCCTGAATGATCATATTTTCAGCGTTATAAGAATCTTAAAACTGCCAAAAATACGATCATTATTGTGTGCTGTGTAGACATAGCCTTAGGCTCTGTCTCCACTGCCTAGTATTTCAGTTGTTTCAGTGATTTTCATTTTCTAAAACTGCTGAAAAAAACAACCGAAAACATGTACCATAGACTTTAAAAGGGTTGTCTCGCTACATTGATTCATCTTTCCTTAGTCCTGTTTTCTTGGTTTCATTTTGAATTCAGAGGCGTGTCTACTGGCTTCCACTAGGCTGCAGTAGAAGCAAGGTCTGTAGCTATAGCAACCAATGCTGGCAACCTATCAGGAGAGATCAAACAGGTCTGTAGCTATAGTGACCAGCGCTGGTAACCTATCAGAAGAGACTGAACAGGTCTGTATCTATAGCAACCTGAGGAGCTGATGCAGCCCATACAAGAGGGGATATCTAGGAATAGGTAGGACACTGTTAATGGACATATATTGCAAAGTGACTTGAGATTTTTAGCGAACCTTGTAGCGAGACAACCCCTTTAATAGCAAAAACGTTATGGTGTCTCCACAGAATGTTTTTTTTCTGCTCGTTTTATTTGCTGGTCGTTTTTTGTAACATGTTACAAAGAAATGAATGAGCAAGGCAGAAAATTTACTATTTTTTGGACAGTTTTGCATGCATTAAAAACTGCCCCAAAACAGTCCAAAAAACGCAAAAGAAATGCAAAATTCGCCAAAAAAACCTGTCATTTTTTTTAGCTGTTTTTGGCAAGCACTGGACAAAAAACTCAGTTTTATGAACAGTTTTAGGATTTGGTTTTCACTGAGTTTTTTGTTCAGTGCAGTGTAGACCTAGCCTTAGTCCTCTACATTCCCCAGTCCACTCATCGATGTGTGGAGCGCTGGCTGACTCAGGGGCCAGTCAGTCTGGGGTTCAGGTGGTTGTCTCAACTCAAAGTTTCATAGGAGGCATGAATGAAATAATGCTGCTTTGCTCTGTCACTTTCTGGTCAAGCTGTCTGTAATTAGCATATGAGCTCCTTGTATTCAGACCTCTGCTAACTAGATAAATCTCTTGCTGTCAGGACCAGGGAAGCTGCTGAGGTAAAGTAAACAGCAGTAATTATGGTCTTTTGTCTGAAAGATCAGATAACAAACAAGCTCTCACTGTCTGGGGTTCTGTGCTGCCCCCGAACCTGGTGATTCCCTGCTACAGATGAACAAAA